>OX336420.1:14240886-14448732 GCA_946903255.1 Schistosoma spindalis
ATAGGGTGGCAAATAATATGTTTAAATTACAATAGCTTCGGAACAGAAAAAGGTATGGCAGTGAATGATACATCGAACGAAAGCTTATGTTCTGTAGAATAGATTAGGGACAAAAATAAATGCCAGTGTTTTACAAGCTTTGAATAAAATGAAATAACGTCCCGAAAAATAGCCTTCGTAGTTTGTCAGGGCTTCTTGTTTCCCGGTTCACATCATCTTCCCCCTTGACAAAAAAAATGTTATAACTGCCATCCAACTGAGTGCATAAGTGAAAACGGTTTACGTTGCGATCCGTGTAAGCGTGACTAATTTGACCAACTGGAATAAATAAAAAAAAATGATTAGTCACTATTTACAAGTAATAGTTAAGATATCATCATTGATATCTCCCCTCAGAAACGTATGCTCTTTTCTTTGGGTCCACTTGTAGAACATCTGGTCTTCTGCGTTTTCGTAACGATCTCCTAATAGGATCTTGTTCCGGATGCACAGTTTTGTGAGTCGTTGAACTTTTAATATCGAAACTGTCCAAGAAGATTTGCCACATTGAACTCAGTTTCTCGGTTTTCTGTGCAGTACCAGAATTTTCCAGTATGTGGTTAACATGACGTGTCCACTTTTGACCTTCAACTTCCACCACATACACTACATTTCCCGTCTCTTAAGTATGCGTCCACTGGTCCATTGTGGAGGTGAGTATCTGAAATCACGGACGTATACTGTTTGGTTGTTTTGGAAGATTCTATTTTTCGCCCCATGATGGCGATTAAATTGGATTACCATCTTTCGGTTTCTCGTTCCTATGAGATTTCGCTCTGGTTTTATTGCATCGAGAGCAGTTTTAACTTTTCTGCCAAACATAATTTCTGCTGGAGACATTTGATTTGGTGCTGACGGGTTTGGAGTTGTTCTGTAGACAAATAGAAAATCATTAAGAATTTCCTTTATCTTCCCCTCCCCTTTTGCCTTCAGTAGCGCTCTCTTGAAGGTATCCACAAACCTTTCGGCTTGACCATTCGATTGTGGATGATATGGAGGTGAACGAACATGATTGACTCCAAATCTCTTGCAGAAATCTGAGAAGATGGACGAAGTAAACTGAGTGCCGTTATCCGACACAAGGATATTTGGGACTCCAAAACGGGAGAATAACTGCCGTAATTCCATAATAGTGTCTTGCGAAGTGACCTGGTTCATAGGGATAATCTCCGGCCATTTTGAGTAAGCATCGACACAAATGAGGAAATATGTACCCTGAAATGGGCCAGCAAAATTAATTTGTACACACGACCAAGGTTTCTTTGGAGATATCTTCGGCATTTGAAAAGGAACAGAAGACTTTGGTGTGGACATAACATTGGCACAAATTACGTGAGGTTCTGAAGTTTTACGCGAGCATACTTTGTCTGAGGTATTTGATTGGAATCATTGTGAGGACATGTTACATCGGAGGAATTCGATTTAACATCATCAAGAGAACACATTACATGGAAGCATTTGATTCAGAAAGATCATAAGAACATGTTTCATCAGAAGCATTTAATTCGTTAATATCCAGAGAGGATGATTCGTCGGAGGCATTTGATTTAGAAATATCATTAGGGATTTGGATAGACTCATAGGAAACATTTTGAGAACATACCTCATCTAATAATTTATTCAAAGTATCAACATGTGCAATCCAATCTAATCCCAATAGATCTAAATCGTGTCGATTTGTTAGATAACAAACATCTGTAAATTTACTTCCCATAAGTTGAACATTGCATAGAACCTCTCCTGTCAACTTTACTATGTCTCCTGACGCATTTCGGGCGACATGTTCCGTCGGTCGGATGGATGGGCATCCTAACTTGTGCCATGTGTTCTTTGAAATCAACGTGACATCAGAAGCAGTGTCCAACTGAAGTCGTATAAGTTTTTCATTTACTAATAAATTTACAAATTTCCGCCTACTTTTAAATCCAACTTTAAAGGTTGCAAACGTGGTTTTAATTTGACTGTTTAATCGTTGCTTTGAATTTTCACTACGATGTTTAGTCTTGCGTTTATTTAACGAACAATGACCTTCTTTGTGGCCAATGCGATGACATTTGCGGCATTTATGATTCTTAAACGGACAGAATTTTGCAAAATGCCATGCTCCGCAGAACCAGCATGGTGATGGGGGGTTGGCAGAAGGTTGTTGTGTGCTTGTAGTGTTCTGTTTGAACGATGTCGAGGATCTGAGAGCATTAATTGAACCAAAATCGGAAGGTTTAGCCTTCTGCTGCACCATCGCAGTATCATGCTTGAGATTTATCAACCTCTGACACTCGGTTGTGACCATTTGTAGTGTCATATTCGGTTCCTGTTCAATGCGTGCTAACATCCTGGTACGGATATCTGCATCTTCTGCATTCTTTAAACCACATATAAAAATCAAGCATTTGAATTGGTCAGCTGAAATCTCGTTTATTTTGAACAGTTCGCATTCTCGATTTACTTTACCAGCATATGTGAGATAATCATCATCTGGGGATTTCGATATTTGGAAACATCGATAGCGAGTATTAAATAATGAAGATTGTTCGCCGAAAATGTCAGATAAAATTTGGACTGTCTCTTTGAAAGATACATCTCGTGGATTTCGTGGCAGGATGAAATACACATATTTGTTGTATTCACGTGTTCCGAGTCTTCTCAGGAGTAGGCGAACTTTAGCTGCGTCATCAAGATTTGAGCATTCCACACGGAATATGTCTTCGCAACGGTGAAACCAGGAATTGAAAATGATACCACATTCAGGATCATAATGGAATTCACAAATAGAATTCGTGATGCATTCATACTTATCTGATTGATAAGTTGTGGATGAATGTAATGACAGCTTCTGCATCAGTGCATCTAAAAGCTTCATTTGATTTGCATCATTTTGCGCTTGCTGAATTTGTAGAATAGTTTTAAGGTCGTCCAAGGATACAGACATTTTGTTCTGGATCAATCAATATAGAAAAAATATCTCCGTCGCCACTTTGTTATGACCTTGATTTGTCTACCCACTTTTTGGTGCCGAGGATACTTGTCTAATCTAGATTTCGACCTTGATGCGATAGGCTGATCGGCTTAACCTTGAGACTAGTACGCGTGAGTTCGAGATGGGGTAGAGAGAAGAAAACTATTCTGTCACCTGATTGGTGGGCAAGCACACGAATGAGAGAGAAGACAAGACAACTGGAACACTACTCGATCTATTTCCCTGACCACTTAACTCACTGGATTCACTGAATTCAGATTAGTGTAAAAAGGTACATGAATAAATAAGTGAATAACCCGACCGCAACGTACAATAATTAGGAAAAATACAATTATGTCCAAAGCTGGGAATTACAGTAGAAAATAGGGTGCAAAATAATATGTTTAAATTACAATAGCTTCGGAACAGAAAAAGGTATGGCAGTGAATGATACTTCGAACGAAAGCTTATGTTCTGTAGAATAGATTAGGGACAAAAATAAATTTCAGTGTTTTACAAGCTTTGAATAAAATGAAATAACGTCCCGAAAAATAGCCTTCGTAGTTTGTCAGGGCTTCTTGTTTCCCGGTTCACATCATCTTCCCCCTTGACAAAAAAAGTGTTATAACTGCCATTCAACTGAGTGCATAAGTGAAACCGGTTTACGTTGCGATCCGTGTAAGCGTGACTAATTTGACCAACTGGAATAAATAAAAAAAGAAAATGATTAGCCACTATTTACAAGTAATAGTTAAGATATCATCATTGATATCTCCCCTCAGAAACGTATGCTCTTTTCTTTGGGTCCACTTGTAGAATATCTGGTCTTCTACGTTTTCGTAACGATCTCCTAATAGGATCTTGTTCCGGATGCACAGTTTTGTGAGTCGTTGAACTTTTAATATCGAAACTGTCCAAGAAGATTTGCCACATTGAACTCAGTTTCTTGGTTTTCTGTGCAGTGCCAGAATTTTCCAGTATGTGGTTAACATGACGTGTCCACTTTTGACCTTCAACTTCCACCACATACACTACATTTCCTCGTCTCTTAAGTATGCGTCCACTGGTCCATTGTGGAGGTGAGTATCTGAAATCACGGACGTATACTGTTTGGTTGTTTCGGAAGATTCTATTTTTCGCCCCATGATGGCGATTAAATTGGATTACCATCTTTCGGTTTCTCGTTCCTATGAGATTTCGCTCTGGTTTTATTGCATCGAGAGCAGTTTTAACTTTTCTGCCAAACATAATTTCTGCTGGAGACATTTGATTTAGTGCTGACGGGTTTGGAGTTGTTCTGTAGACAAATAGAAAATCATTAAGAATTTCCTTTATCTTCCCCTCCCCTTTTGCCTTCAGTAGCGCTCTCTTGAAGGTATCCACAAACCTTTCGGCTTGACCATTCGATTGTGGATGATATGGAGGTGAACGAACATGATTGACTCCAAATCTCTTGCAGAAATCTGAGAAGATGGACGAAGTAAACTGAGTGCCGTTATCCGACACAAGGATATTTGGGACTCCAAAACGGGAGAATAACTGCCGTAATTCCATAATAGTGTCTTGCGAAGTGACCTGGTTCATAGGGATAATCTCCGGCCATTTTGAGTAAGCATCGACACAAATGAGGAAATATGTACCCTGAAATGGGCCAGCAAAATTAATTTGTACACACGACCAAGGTTTCTTTGGAGATATCTTCGGCATTTGAAAAGGAACAGAAGACTTTGTTGTGGACATAACACTGGCACAAATTACATGAGGTTCTGAAGTTTTACGCGAGCATACTTTGTCTGAGGTATTTGATTTGGAATCATTGTGAGGACATGTTACATCGGAGGAATTTGATTTAACATCATCAAGAGAACACATTACATTTGAAGCATTTGATTCAGAAAGATTATGAGAACATGTTTCATCAGAAGCATTTAATTCATGAATATAAAGAGAACATGATACATCGGAGGCATTTGATTTAGAAATATCATCAGGAATTTTGATAGACTCAAAGGAAGCATTTTGAGAACATACCTCATTTAATAATTTATTCAAGGTATCAACCTTCTCAATCCAGTCTAATCCTAATAAATCTAAATCGTGCCGATTTGTAAGATGACAGACATCGGTGAACTTATGTCCCATGAATTCAACGTTGCATGTGACTTCTCCTGTCAACTTCACTATATCTCCTGAAGCATTGCGAGCAACATGTTCTGTTGGTCGGATGCGTGGATATCCCAGATTACGCCATGTGTTTTTGGAAATCAGTGTAACATCAGAAGCAGTGTCCAATTGAAGACGTATGGGTTTTTCATTTACTAATAAGTTTACGTACTTCCGCTTACTTTGAAAACCAACTTTGAAGGCTGCGAACGTGCTTTTAATTTGACTCTGTGGTGGTTGCTTCGCATTTCCACTACGACATTTAGACTTACGTTTATTCGATGAGCAATGACCTTCTTTATGACCAATGCGATGACATTTGCGGCATTTGTGATTCTTGAACGGACATAGTTTCGCAAAATGCCATGCTCCGCAGAACCAACATGGTGATGGGGGTTTGACAGAAGGTAGTTGTGTGCTTGTAGTGTTCTGTTTGAACGATGTCGAGGATCTGAGAGCATTAATTGAACCAAAATCGGAAGGTTTAGCCTTCTGCTGCACCATCGCGGTATCATGCTTGAGATTTATCAACCTCTGACACTCGGTTGTGACCATTTGTAGTGTCATATTCGGTTCCTGTTCAATGCGTGCTAACATCCTGGTACGGATATCTGCATCTTCTGCATTCTTTAAACCACATATAAAAATCAAGCATTTGAATTGGTCAGCTGAAATCTCGTTTATTTTGAACAGTTCGCATTCTCGATTTACTTTACCAGCATATGTGAGATAATCATCATCTGGGGATTTCGATATTTGGAAACATCGATAGCGAGTATTAAATAATGAAGATTGTTCGCCGAAAATGTCAGATAAAATTTGGACTGTCTCTTTGAAAGATACATCTCGTGGATTTCGTGGCAGGATGAAATACACATATTTGTTGTATTCACGTGTTCCGAGTCTTCTCAGGAGTAGGCGAACTTTAGCTGCGTCATCAAGATTTGAGCATTCCACACGGAATATGTCTTCGCAACGGTGAAACCAGGAATTGAAAATGATACCACATTCAGGATCATAATGGAATTCACAAATAGAATTCGTGATGCATTCATACTTATCTGATTGATAAGTTGTGGATGAATGTAATGACAGCTTCTGCATCAGTGCATCTAAAAGCTTCATTTGATTTGCATCATTTTGCGCTTGCTGAATTTGTAGAATAGTTTTAAGGTCGTCCAAGGATACAGACATTTTGTTCTGGATCAATCAATATAGAAAAAATATCTCCGTCGCCACTTTGTTATGACCTTGATTTGTCTACCCACTTTTTGGTGCCGAGGATACTTGTCTAATCTAGATTTCGACCTTGATGCGATAGGCTGATCGGCTTAACCTTGAGACTAGTACGCGTGAGTTCGAGATGGGGTAGAGAGAAGAAAACTATTCTGTCACCTGATTGGTGGGCAAGCACACGAATGAGAGAGAAGACAAGACAACTGGAACACTACTCGATCTATTTCCCTGACCACTTAACTCACTGGATTCACTGAATTCAGATTAGTGTAAAAAGGTACATGAATAAATAAGTGAATAACCCGACCGCAACGTACAATAATTAGGAAAAATACAATTATGTCCAAAGCTGGGAATTACAGTAGAAAATAGGGTGCAAAATAATATGTTTAAATTACAATAGCTTCGGAACAGAAAAAGGTATGGCAGTGAATGATACTTCGAACGAAAGCTTATGTTCTGTAGAATAGATTAGGGACAAAAATAAATTTCAGTGTTTTACAAGCTTTGAATAAAATGAAATAACGTCCCGAAAAATAGCCTTCGTAGTTTGTCAGGGCTTCTTGTTTCCCGGTTCACATCATCTTCCCCCTTGACAAAAAAAGTGTTATAACTGCCATTCAACTGAGTGCATAAGTGAAACCGGTTTACGTTGCGATCCGTGTAAGCGTGACTAATTTGACCAACTGGAATAAATAAAAAAAGAAAATGATTAGCCACTATTTACAAGTAATAGTTAAGATATCATCATTGATATCTCCCCTCAGAAACGTATGCTCTTTTCTTTGGGTCCACTTGTAGAATATCTGGTCTTCTACGTTTTCGTAACGATCTCCTAATAGGATCTTGTTCCGGATGCACAGTTTTGTGAGTCGTTGAACTTTTAATATCGAAACTGTCCAAGAAGATTTGCCACATTGAACTCAGTTTCTTGGTTTTCTGTGCAGTGCCAGAATTTTCCAGTATGTGGTTAACATGACGTGTCCACTTTTGACCTTCAACTTCCACCACATACACTACATTTCCTCGTCTCTTAAGTATGCGTCCACTGGTCCATTGTGGAGGTGAGTATCTGAAATCACGGACGTATACTGTTTGGTTGTTTCGGAAGATTCTATTTTTCGCCCCATGATGGCGATTAAATTGGATTACCATCTTTCGGTTTCTCGTTCCTATGAGATTTCGCTCTGGTTTTATTGCATCGAGAGCAGTTTTAACTTTTCTGCCAAACATAATTTCTGCTGGAGACATTTGATTTAGTGCTGACGGGTTTGGAGTTGTTCTGTAGACAAATAGAAAATCATTAAGAATTTCCTTTATCTTCCCCTCCCCTTTTGCCTTCAGTAGCGCTCTCTTGAAGGTATCCACAAACCTTTCGGCTTGACCATTCGATTGTGGATGATATGGAGGTGAACGAACATGATTGACTCCAAATCTCTTGCAGAAATCTGAGAAGATGGACGAAGTAAACTGAGTGCCGTTATCCGACACAAGGATATTTGGGACTCCAAAACGGGAGAATAACTGCCGTAATTCCATAATAGTGTCTTGCGAAGTGACCTGGTTCATAGGGATAATCTCCGGCCATTTTGAGTAAGCATCGACACAAATGAGGAAATATGTACCCTGAAATGGGCCAGCAAAATTAATTTGTACACACGACCAAGGTTTCTTTGGAGATATCTTCGGCATTTGAAAAGGAACAGAAGACTTTGTTGTGGACATAACACTGGCACAAATTACATGAGGTTCTGAAGTTTTACGCGAGCATACTTTGTCTGAGGTATTTGATTTGGAATCATTGTGAGGACATGTTACATCGGAGGAATTTGATTTAACATCATCAAGAGAACACATTACATTTGAAGCATTTGATTCAGAAAGATTATGAGAACATGTTTCATCAGAAGCATTTAATTCATGAATATAAAGAGAACATGATACATCGGAGGCATTTGATTTAGAAATATCATCAGGAATTTTGATAGACTCAAAGGAAGCATTTTGAGAACATACCTCATTTAATAATTTATTCAAGGTATCAACCTTCTCAATCCAGTCTAATCCTAATAAATCTAAATCGTGCCGATTTGTAAGATGACAGACATCGGTGAACTTATGTCCCATGAATTCAACGTTGCATGTGACTTCTCCTGTCAACTTCACTATATCTCCTGAAGCATTGCGAGCAACATGTTCTGTTGGTCGGATGCGTGGATATCCCAGATTACGCCATGTGTTTTTGGAAATCAGTGTAACATCAGAAGCAGTGTCCAATTGAAGACGTATGGGTTTTTCATTTACTAATAAGTTTACGTACTTCCGCTTACTTTGAAAACCAACTTTGAAGGCTGCGAACGTGCTTTTAATTTGACTCTGTGGTGGTTGCTTCGCATTTCCACTACGACATTTAGACTTACGTTTATTCGATGAGCAATGACCTTCTTTATGACCAATGCGATGACATTTGCGGCATTTGTGATTCTTGAACGGACATAGTTTCGCAAAATGCCATGCTCCGCAGAACCAACATGGTGATGGGGGTTTGACAGAAGGTAGTTGTGTGCTTGTAGTGTTCTGTTTGAACGATGTCGAGGATCTGAGAGCATTAATTGAACCAAAATCGGAAGGTTTAGCCTTCTGCTGCACCATCGCGGTATCATGCTTGAGATTTATCAACCTCTGACACTCGGTTGTGACCATTTGTAGTGTCATATTCGGTTCCTGTTCAATGCGTGCTAACATCCTGGTACGGATATCTGCATCTTCTGCATTCTTTAAACCACATATAAAAATCAAGCATTTGAATTGGTCAGCTGAAATCTCGTTTATTTTGAACAGTTCGCATTCTCGATTTACTTTACCAGCATATGTGAGATAATCATCATCTGGGGATTTCGATATTTGGAAACATCGATAGCGAGTATTAAATAATGAAGATTGTTCGCCGAAAATGTCAGATAAAATTTGGACTGTCTCTTTGAAAGATACATCTCGTGGATTTCGTGGCAGGATGAAATACACATATTTGTTGTATTCACGTGTTCCGAGTCTTCTCAGGAGTAGGCGAACTTTAGCTGCGTCATCAAGATTTGAGCATTCCACACGGAATATGTCTTCGCAACGGTGAAACCAGGAATTGAAAATGATACCACATTCAGGATCATAATGGAATTCACAAATAGAATTCGTGATGCATTCATACTTATCTGATTGATAAGTTGTGGATGAATGTAATGACAGCTTCTGCATCAGTGCATCTAAAAGCTTCATTTGATTTGCATCATTTTGCGCTTGCTGAATTTGTAGAATAGTTTTAAGGTCGTCCAAGGATACAGACATTTTGTTCTGGATCAATCAATATAGAAAAAATATCTCCGTCGCCACTTTGTTATGACCTTGATTTGTCTACCCACTTTTTGGTGCCGAGGATACTTGTCTAATCTAGATTTCGACCTTGATGCGATAGGCTGATCGGCTTAACCTTGAGACTAGTACGCGTGAGTTCGAGATGGGGTAGAGAGAAGAAAACTATTCTGTCACCTGATTGGTGGGCAAGCACACGAATGAGAGAGAAGACAAGACAACTGGAACACTACTCGATCTATTTCCCTGACCACTTAACTCACTGGATTCACTGAATTCAGATTAGTGTAAAAAGGTACATGAATAAATAAGTGAATAACCCGACCGCAACGTACAATAATTAGGAAAAATACAATTATGTCCAAAGCTGGGAATTACAGTAGAAAATAGGGTGCAAAATAATATGTTTAAATTACAATAGCTTCGGAACAGAAAAAGGTATGGCAGTGAATGATACTTCGAACGAAAGCTTATGTTCTGTAGAATAGATTAGGGACAAAAATAAATTTCAGTGTTTTACAAGCTTTGAATAAAATGAAATAACGTCCCGAAAAATAGCCTTCGTAGTTTGTCAGGGCTTCTTGTTTCCCGGTTCACATCATCTTCCCCCTTGACAAAAAAAGTGTTATAACTGCCATTCAACTGAGTGCATAAGTGAAACCGGTTTACGTTGCGATCCGTGTAAGCGTGACTAATTTGACCAACTGGAATAAATAAAAAAAGAAAATGATTAGCCACTATTTACAAGTAATAGTTAAGATATCATCATTGATATCTCCCCTCAGAAACGTATGCTCTTTTCTTTGGGTCCACTTGTAGAATATCTGGTCTTCTACGTTTTCGTAACGATCTCCTAATAGGATCTTGTTCCGGATGCACAGTTTTGTGAGTCGTTGAACTTTTAATATCGAAACGGTTCACATCTTTAAGCTTACAGATTTTCAGCTATCGAGCCGGCGACTGACATTTGCAACGTTAAAAGCGAGTTGGTCTTCTGATTCCAGTTTTTGTGGGATCGTATGAATGTGTTATGAATATAAATCTTCCATTTCACTTCGTATATTATTTAGGCTAAACCCGTTCGTGCAACGGCAACGATAAGAAGCTAAACACGTTTTAAGTTGTACGAATTTGTTTTAGCACTTGTTTATCCAGACAGACATTCAAAATGAAAAAGCAAAGGAGCGAAGAACTAGACTGGAGAAAAGTTATGTTAAATTTGAAAGAGCTAAAATAGGCCAAATGGAGTGAAGTGATACATAGACAAGCCCATGTAAAAAAAATCAAGGTTGATGGGCGGATATTGGACACAATCAAAGTGAATCAAGAAAAACTGTTTAACTGACCTGTTTGGAGATTAGAATAATCCATGTGGGCTTAACACAGTACTAGACAAAGCACTGAGAATAACATTTAGACGTACGTTCTCAATGTTTGGCTATCGAGTGATTAAAACATATAGCAGATACACGGAGTTTTGTTCTGCAGGAGAACACTTAAGCATAGTAATATCTACTGAGAACAAAAACAACTTTCTATACGGGTTTCAGAATGGTGATGAATGTAACCGGAAAAGAATGACTCTCTTAACTTCGTGAAACATATGTGTTGACTCTAATATGAAGTTTTAGGAATCGCCTTAATTTATATTATTTGGAGATAGCTCACCCCACCACTTACCTTTAGTTAGGTACCGATTGTAAATTATGTCACGACATGCTTTCTTGATACTAGTACGAAATCGTTTAGCTATCAGTATTCATAAAAACAGGAGGGACAGAATCTCTTTGATAGCATCATGTCACGAAACTTGAGCATACATCGATGCACTGGTTTGAATAGACATATAGCACTGTTGATCCTAACCGGCTGATTAATAATGGGTTTTAATCTATGTTATTTTTTGTCCAACAATACAATAACTTGACTACAGACTCAGACATTAATCCATACGATTGACTGATAAATCGATCGGTAAATACAAACTATGCAGCATAGTCCCCATACCACACAACAAGATTCATACTTTTTGTGGTCTCCGTACCTAATAAGGTTAATCTGAATAAGTCCGTCGGTGGACGATTCTAAGCATGGCCCCAGGATTTCCTCTCGAAATTATTTGTAAGCCAGTGAAATGTCACGGAGCACAAGCCAAATCATTCGGCGGTCGGGTCACTAAATATTGGACAATTCACCAATCCTCGACAAGCTTAAGGACAAATGCACGGCATGGACTGACCCATGCTAGGGTGGTCGAAATCTCTTCCTTGTACTGTATTTATGTAATAAAGTCGTTTGTATTAAACGGTCTCAAAAGCACTCATAGTACCTTGATACGATGGAAGGGCAATATACGATAGGCGCTGAACACGAGGTGTGAATTCGACGTTAGCTGGTTGGCCACATCATTCTTATTAATCCAAAGAGGTCTCCAACAATTCGACAAAGTTCAACTACGTTATTGACCTAAACATTCACCAGTTAACACGTTATGCTCATGGAAAGTTTGCAGAGATCGTTTAGTTCGAAAACACTTTAGTTGAAGGAAGGAATAGATAAGCTTATCTACTATCTAAACATCATGAAATCCGAGAAATCATTTATCATCCTAGTGAGTAGAAGGGTCGTTTTCAGTTGGTAACTAGGTAATTTGTACTCAAGTTTACACAGACACAGAACTAGCATTTCTTTAGTACATAGCAAACAATGCATCATTTTCGCTTTACTTAACATAACAGATATTCATGTGTTTGGATTTGTCATACGTCTGTCACACAATTCAAATTAGTAGCATTTAAAGAACGGTATTTATCTCTAAATGTATGTATATTTTTTCCCTTCAATTTAAAACACTGAGTCAAAACGTAATTCGATAACACAGAGCAGTAACGCTATTGTTTTGTGTTTATTACTTTTTATTCACTAAAACGGAACTCATTTTTAAACATCAATTAGCTTTCTGCATGATTGCTATGAGTAGATTTTATGGTTCAACTACTAAACTAAAACGGAATGCCGATTGACAGACGAAATACAATAATCCTAGCACCTGGATGGTTTGAGATCAAAGATAAGACTACTTACCAGAAGAATAATTTTTTATGATAAAATAACACATTTTTATACAAACCATTAACAGAATAGAGATGACCAAATATCACAAGCAATTGGATTATATCAGTTTCGTAGTTCACACGCTAATAAATTAGATCTTGAGTGTTAAACCTAAGTCTATCTCGTTATTCAATGAACAATAATTGTTTCAAGGTTGTCACTTTAGATTTCAATGGATAAATTATATCTCCAAAGAACTGAAATTTCAAAATGTTACAACTCACTGTTACTGACCATTTTCGGTGCAGCAACTTTGATCAACAATTAATAAAGCGCACTAAATCTTAAACTACATATCCGCAAATGTATTGTACGGTTCGAAAAATAAACTTTATGACCAACTTTTCAATATATAATGGTGACGAATGAGTATCAAATATAAAGAGCACTTGTGTACACTAAAAAAGGCTTCTGATGATGATCAAAAAGCTTATCGTGATAAAATAGTAAGACATTATATTCTTACTAAGGATTTATTCATTAATAGATGAAGCACAAAAGTTGAAAATAATTACAAATATAACTGGACATTATTTAGACCAGCTGAATGGACCTGGACCAGTAAGGATTTTACCAACAACACCATAACCAATAGTAGCGGAACTAGCACGTATAGTAAAACGCTGTCCAACCTCAAGAGCCTACAACAATAAAAAGTTTGTTTTATAAGAGGATAAAAAACGGGTAAGATTTATCACGTAAATAGCTACAGAAGCATGTAACTAGTTTTATCTATTAAAACTGATGTGAAGTAGTGGAAGTAAATGTGATTTGACGATGAATGTGTATAATCAGACACGCAGATAACTTACTATTAAATATGATTTAATTTCTTATTATTGATCACCACTCCGTACTCACTGAGTGACTTTGTAACAGTGTGGAATAAAGTATTATCTGGCGTAACTCTGGTTTTCTATTTTTGATCGTCAATCAAGTATGAGGTAACGTGATCTGATCTTTGTATAGAGGATCCCTCTAGTATTCGATCTAGAAGTGTTATGAACTTGGTCACCGTGATCAGTTTTATTTTCGTATTATAATATAAGCGTAGTATACCGCAAAATAGATTTTAACTCAAATGTTATACCAAAAATCTCCGCCTGTGGACCATCTAGAGTTAGTGCCGGTCACAAAACTAGATGAAGGGTTGGTTATGGGATCAGTAACACCGTCCTGTGGAAAACAAGCTTGCTAAAAACTCCAACGAAGAACAATTTAAACGAGTTGAAGGATCTTCGTTCAGGAAAATTGATGCCTTATTGTGAAAAGCGAAATTCTTCGGAAGTCACAAGGTCGATGGACCTTCTAACAACCAGGGCAATAATTAAAATTCATAAATCGAATATACGAACAATGTTGGAGACTGGGGGAACCAGTCAAATAGCTAGGATTAGGAGATACAACTTTGCGGTGCTCCGATTAAGTGAAATTCAATGGGCTGAAGGTAAACAAAAAGGATGGCTTTGAGACAGATGCTGTTGTACACTGATAGATCATGAGGAAGAAAATGCTTCGCATACACAAGTATTTACACTGATGCCATTCAAAATAGCACGAAAAGCACATATAGGATCAGTCTCATGGGTTCAAAATAATCGAAGGATCCTTCAAAACAAAGGAGGGGATCGCAATGAATGTGAGCATCCTAATCGGAGACCTAAACGACAAAGATATCACGAGACGATATGAACTAGAATAAAGGAACGAGAATGGTGAGAGATTTGCACATTTTCGCATACGTAGAGGAAACCATCAAACTGCAAGCCCTAACTTGAAATCCTGAAGGCAAAAAGAACAGCGTAAGGCCATGGGATATATTGCGTCAGGAATTGGAATCAGATATCAAAAGAATGAATAGCGATTAGAAACAACTGGAAAGGATTACCTAGTACAGAGTTAGCTAAAGAATCCTGATGGACAGTCTATGCTTTTCCACGAGTGGTAACAAGAGTAAGTAAGCAAGTAAAGCCAAAATCCCTTGGACTGTTTGAATTTTTTTTCGATTAATTGGTTCCCGTTTGGAAAGATTAACCAGGACGTATTTAAGACATATATGAAACTTAAGGTAGAATACGCAAACTGTGTTTGAATCGTCCTTTCGATTCTTAATATTGATAGTACGAATTTTCAAATCAAGCGATTTTTGTCGAGTTATTAGGTATCTAAAAATTTTATTTCAATAAAGTTTGATAAGACATTTAATTTCGGTGAGACCAACCATTTTCCTATGGAAGTGTAGGTTCACAGCTGCATCTTCCCCTGGCATAACCATCTCCCTTCCTTCAGGGAGTATTAGAACAGCAGGACAATCCCACGATTTACTGAAAACATGGAATTGGTGATTGCCCGTAAATGGTTTAGCACGACCACCTTCTTTCTTTGAAAGCATATACACCTGCAAAAATCGGAAAACTTATTGAAATTTTTGGAAAAATGCAGTAGTAAAATAAGAGGAATAATTGGAGGAAACATAATATGCGACACTATTTGATATGGACAATAGATTAAAAACTTTATGGAGTTAGTTGAAACTGGTGTAAATTGTAAAAATGTGTACAGTTGCACTTTGGATTAATTCGGGGTTCGAATTGTTGATAATTATTCACGCATTCGAACTCTCGTTCGTTTACTTAGATCCAAATAGTTGACTGATGTTTTCATACAACCGGTGTGATTTATCAGATAGCAGTACAACAGGGGAATTATTATGTTAACGCGCAAAACGAATAGTTTAACCACACTAAGCATAATCTTGATGAGGAACAACTGATCTCAACAGTTGAGTCTTAATTTATTGAAGTGAGTGACATACAAAACTAATTTCCTTTAATAGCTTATGATATTTAATCATATTTATTTTTCTGTCAATAATTTGTATACAAACATGTTAAGAGAAACAACCTCTTTTAGACAATTGTTTTCTCTTTGATTTCAGTTCTTTAGGAAGTCCACTATTCAGTCACGCGTAGAGGTATCGCTTAGTTACATCGTAAAATTACGTTCACCTATCAACCAGTGTTCTATTCATTCATTTAAAAATTCAATAAAATCCCCCCTCGTAACAGACCTTTTTTGCCTTTATGTGAACTTCACAGCTACTAGACCCAAACATAGCATGTAGGTGGACTGATATGGTAAAATGAACATACGATTTTATGTACAGGTAGACTAACGGTGTGCTCTGAGTATCATTAAATCCTTTGTTCCATGAACTGGAGTAAATGATATGTGAAATGTTGAACTTATTGATAAAATGGTGACATATTCTTTTCAAACTACCTAAAAGAAAGCTATTAGTGTAGATAGGTTAAATAAAAATTTAACATCATTTGACCTCATACCCACAGAAATAAATGACCATCCTGGATTCAAATACGTATCACGCAAAATGCCATGTACAACTAAGAAATTAAGTGACAAAATAATCACTCTATATATGCGGACTGGTTATAACACAAAAATCTATAACTGAATATACTACTTGAAAATTCTCTACCAATAATGTGGAACTGTATCAACATTAAATGTGTGACTTCCTTTTTGCGTAAAAGTAAGCTAAATACTTTCGTAATGTTACAAATTTAACAATAGAATATAACAATGAATCTACCAACTTATTGATGTTGAATGTCTAAACGACCACAAAGAGATGTAGAGATGGGTAAAAAGGTCTAATTTAGTTTGAAAGAAGTATATGGAAAATATAATTTGAAAGAGTGAAGATAATTCGTTTAGATAACACGATGGATTGTGTGAAAATCCTAGAAGTACACATTAAGAATTTCTATTCAAAAAGATTCACAAATATTTGACAGAATATTTTTAACTACGATTCCAAAGAAGGAAATGCGTAATAAAAACACCTTTTAGCAGAGATTATGTATATTAATCGATCATATATCATTTGAAAATAGTTGCAAAACGAACATTCTATGGCGTGAAACTGTTATTTCCGTACATATTAAAAGAAAATTTACACCGCATTGAGAAACACGCATCATAACACTACTTTAAATTGTGCATTATTTACATTTAGTAATGTGTAATGCAGGCAATTTGCAATTTGAAAAGAATCTTGAACTTATTCTAAAGAATCCTTAGTTTAAATAAAGTCCTATACTCTTCAGTCATAATTCAGTATTTTCATCCAAACCTAAGTACATGATTTACTGCAAAGTAATAATAGTATTTTAAGTTATAAGTATGAACTAGATCAACCCATACTAGAAAAATAATATCATTATTTCGACACGTACTTACAAGAAGTGTTATGAAACACTAACATCAAAAAACTAACCTGACATTGAACATAGTCATGTATTGACATAGACTTTGGTTCTACAACAAACTGGCCACGTCTTACTTCATCCCGTTTCACTCCTCTCATTAAGATACCAACTTGGTCACCTGGTTCTGCTTGATCCAAAAGTTGGTGAAACATTTCAATTCCTGAAACAAATGAGAGTTTGTGACAGTTAGTTTAACATGGCGTATTCACACAGTCCAAATTTTTCTTGAAGATTATAATTACAGCATTACTCAGGAAAAGACGTAATAAGAGGCCTGAACTGTTGTGACAACTTCATATCTCTTTCTGTTAGCGGGATATAGACAAGATTAAGGCATATTCCGTGAAAGATTGTGTTGGCGCACGCTGATAGGTCGTTTCTTGGCAAATTAGTGCCAACGGATAATTAGGGAAGTCTCTAGAATCTTCTTGTGTAAAATTAGAAATTAAAAACTTTATTCACTGTGATTTTTACTCCAATTCAATATTGTTTATTCAGAAAATAATTACGTCCCTGTTCATCTATGTTCTGATTTGCCGACTAGTAGAGTGAAGTAGTGTCTGAAATATACTAAGAAACAAGTAACTGAGTCATAATAAAAGAGATCATAACACATTCAGTGATCGAATTATTAGCACTTTGAATAGATTGGTAAAACCAGTATCACAACTTCAATAAAACGGACAAGAACTGAAAATTTGTTTACGAAACAAATATCAGAAGTGCAGTATTTGCTCGAGGTATGAATGATTATTTTATTTTAAATAAACATACTACTGCTTGAAGCACACTTTTTAGTGCTCAGTTGTACCCGAGTTTGTGCATCGACTAAATAGATAAAATGTGCAAGCATATTGAAAAACGATAAATGATAGTAAATTTATGGGACGATGCAGAGGGATTTTTAGTTGTCATACTTGATACATCACTTTTTGAAAAACGTTGTAGAAATCAAACAGTTCAGTCGCACAAGATGCTAATAAACACTAGACGGAAAGTAGAATAGCATAAGAACAGTCACTTCCTCATCAATGAACAATTTTCGACACCTCGAACTTGCCACTTAAAGCTATTATTAGTTTGAAAGTAATTTTAGTCGGTCACAATTATTTCAAGATACATATTAAAGCTAATAATTCGTGCAAGAGACACCAACTGAATCATCGCTGTGCCCGAAAACACAATACCGAACCTCTGCATTACTAACATGGTGTTGTCGCTGGATGGCAGAAATCCTTTGGAGACAGCGATGATCAAACACAGAGTCGTCTAGCATCCTCAGCTCGGGGGGGGGGGGTCAAGTCTCACAAGCATAAAACAAAAACTGCTCTCATCAACGTGCTGTGAATCCAACCTTTCTCAGTTAGACTAACATCACGAATGTGCCAAACAGTCTCATCCCGTAGAAGAATAACTCGCTAAAAACACTAACCAGAAAAAATTATTCAAACCAGTTAAACTCTGCCCTGGGAGTCAGGTCTTCATTTAGAAGAGTTATGATGCCCCATAGTGAAAGCCAAGTTCCTTCGGAAGCCATGAGGCCTATGCCCCTTCTGAAAACTAGAGCAACCATTTATTTAGGTACATGGAATGCTCGTACAATGTGGGAAACCGGGAGAGTCTTTCAAATTGCTGCAGAAATGAGGAGATAAAACCTAGAGATGCTTGGGATAAGTGAAACACATAGGACGCAAGTTGGACAACAACAACTAGCTTCAGGGGAGCTTCTACTATGCTCTGACCATGAAGAAGAAAATGCCCCACATACACAAATAGTTGCATTGATGCTATCAAAACAAGCACCAAGGATCATCAAATCCTCCTTCAAAACAAAAAAGGGGGCATCTCAATGAACGTTATCCAATGCTAAGCGCCTACCAACGAATACAATGAAGACGTTAAAGACCAATTCTATGACGAGAAGTGCCCAACAAAGGAATTGACCATTCTTGTGGGAGACCTAAATGCCAAAGTTGGAATGGACAACACTGGATATGAAGACATTATGGGACGACATGGACTAGGAGAAAGAAACGAAAATGGTGAGAGGTTTGCAAACCTATTTGCCTTCAATAAACTGGTCATAAGTGGCACTATATTCCCATACAAACGCAGTCACAAAACCAGATGGACTTCACAGGATCACAGCACACAGAACCAAATCGACCATATCTGCATCAACAAAAGTCCAGGAGGACGATGGAGAACGTGAGAACCAAGAGAGGAGCTGATATAGCATCAGATCATCACTTGCTGGTCGCCAAGATGAAATTGAAACTCTAGAGGCACTGGACAATGGGGAGGACAATATCACAAAAATTTAATACGGCTCTTCTTCGGGATAATGACAAACTCAACAAATTCAAGATAGCCCTCAGCAATGAGTTCCAGGCCTTTCATGATCTACTCAATGCCGAAAGAGCTACTATGGAAAGCAACTTGAAAAGGAGGCAATCACTTCAACACGTCATGAGGTTCTGGGCCAAAAGAAGCACCATCACAAGGATTGGATCATTGTTGACACACTGGATAAGATCCAAGGAAGGAGGAACAAGAGAGCAGCAATCAATACCAGCCGAACAAGAGCAGAGAAAGCCAATACACAATTTGAATACACAGAAGTAAACAAGCAAGTAAAGAGGAACATCAGAACCCACAAACGTAAATATTTGGAAGATTTAGCAATGACGGAGGAAAAGGCTGCAAGAGAAACAAACAAGAGACAATTGTATGACACAACAAAGAAACTCTGGAAATCACCGTAACCCAGAACGACCAGTGAAAAGCAAGGAAGGCAAGGTAAACAACAACATTGAAGAACAACGAAACAGTTGGGTAGAACACTTTAAAGAACTCTTGAATCGATCAGCCCCACTAAACCCACCCAACATCAAAGAAGCACCCACGGACTTCCCAATCGATGTTGGCCCGCCAACAATTGAAGAGATTAGCATGGCCACAACACAAACTAAGGGCGGCAAAGCAGCAGGACCAAACAACATTCCAGAAGAGGCACTGAAAGCAGGCGTAGCAGTAACTGCCAGGATATTCCACATTCTCTTCAGCAAGATTTGAGATGAAGAACAAGTATCAAGAGACTGGAAAGGACTTCTGATCAAAATACCAAAGAAAGGCGATCTCAGCAAGTACGAAACCTCAGGAGCATCACTCTTCTCTCAATACCAGGAAAAGTCTTAAGAAGGGTGTTGTTACACATTTTGAAGGACTCCGTAGATGCCCAACTTCGAGACCAACAGGCAGGATTTCGTAAAGATAGATCGTGCACAGATCAAATCGCAACTCTACGGATCATAGTGGAACAATCAATTGAATGGAATTTATCACTCTACATCAACTTCACTGACTACGAAAAAGCAATCGATGGCGTGGACAGAACAACACTATGGAAGCTTCTTCGACTCTACGGCGTACCTGAGAAAATAGTCAATATCATACGGAATTCCTATGATGGATTAAACTGCAAAATCGAGCATGCTGACAAAGTCGTTTGAAGTAAAGACCAGTGTTGGGCAAGGTTGTTTACTCTCATCCTTTCTCTTTCTCCTAGTGATCGACTAGATTATGAAGACGTCAACACCTGGGGGGAGCATGAGATACAGTGGACTGCTATGATGCAGCTGGACGGTCTAAACTTCTCAGATGATCTAACTCTTCTATCGCACACGCAACAACAAATGCAAAAGACGACCAGTGTAGCAGCAGCCCCAGCAGCTGTAGGTCTCAACAAACACAAAGGGCAAAGCAAGATTCTCCGATTCAACACAACATGCACTAATTCAATCACAATTACCGGAGAAGCTTTAAAAGATGTAAAAACCTTTACATATCTGGGCAGCATCATTAATGAACACGGTGGTTGATCTGATGCAGATATGAAGGCGCGGATCAGCAAAACAAGAACAGCATATCTGCAATCAAAGAACATCTGGAACTCAAAACTGTCAACCAACACCAAGGTCAGGATTTCCAATACAAATGTCAAGACAGTTCTACTGTATGGGGCGGAAACCTGTAGAACTATGAAAGCCATCGTCCAGAAGATACAAGTGTTTATTAATAGCTGTCAGACACTATCAGCAACAAACTACTGTGGGAGAGAACAAATCAGATCACAACGGAGGAAAAAACAGGAAGAAGCGTTGGAAGTGGATAGGACACACATTGAAAAAAGCACTCCATTGCGTCACAAGGTAAGTCCTCACATGGAATCCTCAGGGCCAATGGAAAAGAGGAAGACCAAAAAACACATTACGGCGAGAAATGGAGACAGAAATGAGAAAAATGAACAAAAATTGGATAGAACTGGAAAGGAATGCTCAGGGCAGAGTGGGTTGGAGAATGCTGGTCGGCGACCTATGCTCCATTAGAAGTAACAGGCGTAAGTAAGTAACCAAGAGTGAGTGTAGGTACAGGAACCTGTCAGTTTTGTGAAAGAACTTTGGAATCAGGATATGCAAAGAACATGCCATACTTACGAACACTGACTGTCAACTGATAAGAATGGATCGCATGATTTAGCTATCCTCGCATAGTAAGATAATATCATCCGCATTCCCAAAGTCGAAGTCTTTCTCTAGGCAACAGATACACACCACCATTACTTATTTTATTTGTTTATTCAAACACATAAACATTGGTACAAGGAGGCACCGAACAGATATGCGCTACATGAATGATTCAATTTATGTGAGGGCTGAGATATTGCCCAGGTTCCCATTACCTATATCCATCAGAGCTGTTTCCAGAACGTCATTGATGACAAAGTTGGAAAGGAATAGTGAGACTGGACATACCTGACTATCCTTACCGCTTGAATGAAACAATGGAAAGGTGTTTGTGTACCTTTAGTTTTACCATTTAAAAGTGGAAGATTTTTGATTGTCTGAAAAACCAAAACATTTTGCTAAGCGATAAAAGAGTTATGTTATTGAATTAGAGTCTACGAGATAGCTGCAATCAGCGAATTCGACTATGGGCTATGTTTACAACATTCTCGATTAATTTAAAAATTTACTAACAACCCTGGATGGAATAATAAACACAACTGACGGCTGATGGTAACGTTTTATTTTTACTTATGGTTTTATCGATTTGAAAAATGTAAAGACTTTCCGAAAAACCGAAATCCTAGCTTTAGATTATGCACTTTCGACTTGATTAAGGTAAAATTTCAAACTTTTGGGAATACACAAATATCATAAAACATGAGGTTTGATACTATCTATATATTAAAACTCTGAACGCAGTGTATACTTGGATCTGTTGACAAGATATTAGTGAGGAAACTATTCAACTGACGTATAAAGACAACAGAAATTCCTGATATCTAAAGACTAATGGTTGATATGTACGACGCTTCCAATCAAAACGTTTTTCTGGACGTTGGTAGATTCAGAAGTTTATAAGACTGACTTCAGTGTTTCCGTGTACGTATGTGAAAATAAATCCAATAACAGTTGAGTTCATCAGAAGATATGGATGAGCTGACATTTACTAAGTCCAAACCACCCGGTAGCTACTGAGATTTGAGGAGTCAGGTAGCTTTCGTACAGAAGTTAGCTTGTAGCCATTTGCAATTAAATATATTGATGTATGGTTACGTCGAGTGAGAATCAAGCTTAATAGTTTGGTCTTAATTCACCGATGAGTGAATGGTTTAAAGAATCCGTGTTATTTAATTGCTTAGGAATTTTAATCATGTTTAATTTCACACCAAGTATTTTGCATAGAGGCAAATTGTTTTGTTCTAGAAAAGACCCTATTCTATTGATCCCCATTTCATTTTCTGATATCAGCTTATCTAAGAGATTTGCATCCACACTTCGGTACTATGAAGAGTTATCACTTAGTCGCATATCGCCAAGATTATATTCATTTATTTCAACATTCCTCAGGTCGCCCTTCATTTGTTAAATAATGATTCATAAAAGTTACTGAAACCCATATTTAGTGAACAGTAATTCGTTTATAATAAATATTTTATCAGAGAAACACAGTGTAGAGGTCATTCTTTCATTTGCTTGGTCTTAGACAACACTGCATTCTAATATTTAGCGGTAAACTTAGTAATTTCAATCATGTAGGCAGATAGCGTTGAAATACTAGCTATGACTTACCTGTGACAGTGGATTTTAGAGTCTGACTATATCCAATTATTTCAACCGGTGACTGAAGCTTAAGAATTCCACGTTCTATTCGACCTGTAACAACAGTACCTCGACCAGTAATCGTAAATACATGTTCGATAGGAAGTAAGAAAGGTTTATCTTTTTCGCGTTTCGGCAAAGGAACTGAGTCGATCGCATCAAGCAATTCTTCAATTTTTTCAATACCCATTTTAGGGTCGCGATTCTACATAATTATGTCAAAAATTTTATAACTTACTTCCAGTGCACAAAGGGCAGAACCACTGACAATCGGCGTATTATCTCCATCAAATCCATAATGTTTTAATGTATCTCTGACTTCAAGTTCAACCAGTTCTAGCATCTCTGGGTCTGCCACATCAGCTTTATTGATAAAAACGACTAATCTTTCTATTCCTATCTGCTTAGCCAATAATAAATGCTCTCTAGTCTGTGGCATAGTGCCATCAGTTGCTGCTACGACGAGAATGGCGCATTCCATCTGATTAGCACCAGTTATCATATTTTTTATGTAGTCGGCATGACCAGGACAATCTGTGTGTGCGTAATGCCGGTTAGACGTTGAGTAGTCAACCACTGCTGCATTAATGGTTATGCCACGTTTTCGTTCTTCTGGAGCAGCGTCAATTTCTTCATAGCTCCGATAGACAGAGTTGTTCTTTCCGGAAAGTACTAGGAAATATACGAATTTGAATTGCTTCTTACTTTTTGTGATAGCTGCAGTGAGGGTAGTCTTTCCGTGATCAACGTGTCCTATTGTACCGATGTTCATATGAGGCTTATCACGAACATAAGCAGTTTTGACTCCAGGAACAGCGTAAAAACGAACATTCTGAAGTCTTAAAAGCAAAAAACGTAATTACCTGTAGTGGGCATATCAGGGAGTTTGCGACCTTGGTAAACGAGAACGTGCCTAAAAATGAAAAAAAAATCCAGTTTATATATACTTATGAATGCACAGATGAAACGTGAGGCCACTAAATTGGAGTCTCATACGACTCAATTTTTTAACATACTATTATACAAATTTTATTTAGTTTTTATGAAATTTGCTTTTTTGAAGGGAAACGAAATTAACTGGTACTCTAATCTAACCACTGAACATAATATAAAAAGACCAAGGTTATTCAACTATGAAGACAGTGCTAAGTCAGACAGGATAACGCTGATCCAGATGTGATATATTAATCTTTATGTGCCGTTTATTGTGCATAATATAGTTTAATCAAACTCTTAATAAACGTGGTTTCATTTCAAGCAGTGCATGCATACATACATACAAAAATGCAGTGTGACCGGCCTAGAACAGTTGCTTTGGACTATGGGAACATACTCTCGGGTATAAAAGTATCTTTGCTAAGTCTCACAATAAGTATCCTATCATGGCATGAGCAACCGGGGAATGATAACTGCCCTCATATCACACGACACTACTAAAATGAAGACCAAGATTAGGATCGTCTGTATAATGGTTGCTACATGCAGGCAATACTTCAGAGACTGAAGGAATACTAGCAACTTACAAGTTTATGCATTACGATGAAGGTTTATAATAAACATACCAATCACCACTGAAAGCAAATCCATACAACTGTTGAAATATTTTGGATTACTTGAAAATGGAGTACCTTAAGGACAATCATCATTTTATTTATTTATTTTAACACAGATATTGGTACAAGGATGCACCAAATACATATGCGCCACACAGATCTCGTTTGATATGTGTGAGGGCTGTGATACTGTCCGGGTGCCCAAACCGAAGCAGGTGGTTTTCTTAGGGGACCACACCCCGAGCCTTCGACCTGAAGGTCTGACCCACAAGGAAGTGGAGCATCGTAAGGAGATGCAGTCCCATGGTAGCCGATGACCGAAAATTGGTTCATACGCCATTTGTTCCTTCAGGATACTGGAGCCCATGTGCACCATTGGTTTGGGATCCGGTTGAAGTGCCGGGCATTCGCTTTTCGTCCTCTCAATTTCGTAAACAACACCCCCGCCACGAGAAGGCAGTGAGTAGGACTTCCCCGGCAGAGGCTATATACGCGTGGTTACTGACTGACTGAACTGTGGATGATGTGATCAACAGATATAATAAGGTCAATCATTGGATTACAGTTACACCAAGGAAAAGAAAAGTAAGGAAACAGTTTAAGACCTCCGCATCTGACGCCAAATCGGACTGAATGAATGAAAAGATTTTAAGCAATAAGACTCCACAGCTCGGTAAGACGGACCTCGCTGACAGGTCAGTCATTGTTCATAAATTAAGGGGATCTTCCGATGAGGAACAAAAGCCAAATTTGAACACGACCGAAGCCTCATTAATTCCTTAATAAACAAGCTACTACAAAAACAGTCGCAGGAGTCAGTATCTATAAGCTTTAAAGAATAGGACAAAAAGTGAATTCTGAAGATACGCAAAAAAATTCACCTCTTAAAAGTTACCTTTCCTTTTGCCGAAGAAAGAAACCCAATGGTGCAAAACTCACGCAAACTGACTGGATCTGGAGCATAACTCCGTGAGCATCTGAACCTAGTTAATCGTATTAAGACACCATCGACAGAGGTAGAAATAAATAAGCGCCATCAGAACGGTGAAAAACTTCATACTTAAGGGTTTTCACATTGTAAAAGTTCGTAGCAAGATGATCTCCAAACCACTTCGGGTGGTAAGAGAAAGGTTTTCACAGAATCAAAGGCGTGTTATCCAAATGTTCGCAGCCTACAAAATAAAATGGTGGAGCTCGAAACAGTGGTGGGCACAGAAAACCCTGATGTCTTTTCCATTTCAGAAGCATGGTTAACGTCGAAAGTGCATGGTAGTGAAATTCAATTGCTTGGTTTCTTACCTAGTAGAACTGACAGATTAAACCGTAAGGGTGGTGGGGTTATCCTGTACACGAAAAGTACCCTAACCATACGAACTTTCGAGACAGTAGCACACGACTCAAGAACATATGAACTGGTGCGCTGCAGACTGAAATGCAAACGGAAGGATATTGAATTAGTTGTAGTATACCGCAGCCCACAACGTGTAGTGGATGACTTTCTCCTATGCAAACTTAAATCATGGTGTAGTAAGGGCAAAAGCTTTATAGTGGTTGACTAATGCACTGTATATAAATTGGGGAAACTTAGAAGTACAGTCATCAACATCACCTGATTGCAAGTTGTTAGAAACCACAATCGTCCTAGATTTATTCCAGTACATTAGAGACCCCACCAGAAATGACCAACAAAACACGACTCTCTATGACTTAATCTTCACACACGGTGATGTCAGTCAAATAACCTGACTCCCACCTTTATGGAGAAATGGTCATGCAGTCACATTATTCAAGTTCATGGCTAGGATGGCCTATAAAGCAGTTGCGCCCAGATGAAGATGATCAACTCTGCAGCCTCGGCTGAAAACTGGACAATTGACTCAGAGGAATCAGAAGAGTCAGTCAGTCAGTTACAACGTGGAACTTCGTAAGTACCTACATCAGTTCGCGTTGCCATACCACATTAGCACAGAGATTCAGTTATTGATTCAAATCCCATAGTGGTAGAGGTACTGAAAGTATAAGTAGTGATAGGGAACATTAGGGTTTGATGATGTTATTTAAGGAGTATAGTCCAGTGGAATAGATTTTGAAAAATAAAAGACGTGAAGAATACAGAAGATTAGAGTTTGAGGGAACACAAAGAGTGGATGCACCTGCGCCATTGCAAACGATTTTGAGCCATGTCATTCAAGGTCTCTAACCATCGGTTGCTATCATCTCGAGGTCCCCAACCAGGTAGTCTACACCTACCAACATGACTCAGTCCACTTGTCAGTGACTTCATGGATTTGTGCCATGTTTTGGTCCGGCCGCCCCTATCTTTCTTCCAACCTACTCCTACACCATGAAACACCGCACATCGGGATAGTCGCTGGTTGGGCATGCGCAGCACATGTCCCAGCCATCTCAACTGATTAAGTTTCACTACTTCATCAATTGATTTTCCATCCTCACCTAGTACCCGTTTCCTAACAACTGCATTACTTACTCGGTGGTCCCAGGATATACGAGCGATGTTTCGAAGACACCTATGATCAAAAACTAGTAACCTACGAATATCCTCTACTCTTACTGGCCATGTTTCACTGCCATAGAGTTGGACGGAACGAACTGCTGCGCAGAAAACACGTCCTTTGGTTGATAGACGGATATCTCGCCTACGCCACAAATGACGCAAGTTGGCAAAAGCTAGTCGAGCCTTTTGTATCCGTGCTGAGAATTCGTCACACACCAGACCACAAGGGCTGATGAGACTTCCAAGATAAGTGAAGCGGTTGACACGCTCAACTACTTCACTCCCTATCACTAGTTCAGATGTCGACACAACCCAATCCTGAAGTAACATTTTTCGTTTCGAGGGGGAAAATCGCATGCCGAACATGCCTGCATTGTTGCTTAGAGTGGTCAGCAGACTGCATTTTGTCAGCGTCTTCACTAAATAGAACTATGTCATCGGCATATTCTAAGTCAGCAAGTGGATCTCCCGGTAGAAGTTCAAGTCATGGAAATTTAGATGAGGAAAGTGTCATCTCTAAAAAGACGTCAACAACAAAGTTAAACAAGAATGGAGATAGCGGACAGCCCTGACGAACGCCACTTGAGGTAATCAATTCTGATGACAGTTCACCATAAGCTCTAACTCGACCAGTTGTGTTCGAGTAGAGAGCCTTTATAAGGTTGATGTAGTTCTTTGGTACTCCCTTCAGTGACAAACACCGCCATAGAACCTCACGATCAACAGAGTCAAATGCCGCCTTAAGGTCGAGAAATACTACCATTGTGGGGCGTCTGAATGTGTGTCTATGTTCTAGGACCTGACGTAATGTGAATATTTGATCAATACAACCACGTCCATGTCGAAAACCAGCCTGGTTTTCTCTAGTCTGCTCTTCACGAGCTTTGGTTAGACGTCGAAGTATTATTGAAGCTAATATTTTAGACACTATATTAGTCAAACTAATTCCTCTGTGATTGTCACAGGACTTTTGTCCTTTCTTATAGACTGGTACAATCAGTGATTGAGACCAGTCAGATGGGATTACGTCCAGTTCCCAGATTCTACCTAAGACCTCAGTCAATCTCGCTGCTAATACTGGACCGCCATCCTTAAAAATCTCAGGGGTAAACCTGTCAGGGCCTGCTGCTCTCCCACGCTTCAGATTTCCTATAGCTTTTTCAACTTCGTAAAGAGTCGAAGGACTTACATCAACTTGCCATTCAGGTCGACTGGAGATCGTGGGAAACCGAAGTGTGGCTGAAGGCCAGTTGAACTGATCCCTAAAGTATTCTGCCCATCGGTCCAATCTCCTGGATTGAGAATGAATAATATGTCCATCTTTCTCTGCGATTGTTTCGCTAACAGTTGGGTTCCTAATACCGGTTTCCTTAACTAGTCTGAACAGTTGCCTGCTGTTACCTATTGCCGCTGCCTTTTCCATCTCTATTGCTTTCGCTACCCACCACTGTTCACGATCTTTGCGTAGGCTTCTAGTCAGCCTACGCTTAAGCTGACTCCGCTCTTCGTTATGTTCAGAGCCAGATGGAATGAGTTTTCGAGCATCTATCAGTGCGGTAGATGCTGCTGAGATCCAGTGTTTCTCCCTAACCTTATGGTTTACCGTACTTGCAGACATCACTGCTGTTTCTACAGCTTTTCGGATGTCATTCCACGATGCCTCGGGGTGGGCGTCACTTACATGGCTGTCTAACTGTTTTTCTAGATGTTCCTGAAATATACTCTTAGCTTGACTATCATTTAGTAAGACCCTAAGGGGTTTCCTTGCAGCATGTTTCCTACATCCAGTAAGACGTAGACAAATACGCGCTCGCACCAGAGCATGATCTGAGTCTAATCATGTGCTCCAGAATGAGCGATAGTCTTCTATCGAGCCCCTCCATCGGTGGCTGATAGCGATGTGATCTATTTGGGTCCAGCGTTGAGACGAATTAGGGGGTCGCCATGTTAAAAGATGTTTTTCCTTATGCCTAAAGTTAGTGTTTGCAAGAAACAGGCGGTTATCTGAGCATAGCTGCAACAGACGGTCGCCGTTATCTGTTCTTTGAACCCGGGGAAACCATAAGATTCACCCAGGTGTCTTTCCTTTTCGCTTAGTTTACCTACTTGAGCATTAAAGTCACCAGCCACTATTACTACATCTGAACGCCTAGCTTTTCGGAGAAGGTCGGAAAGCTTTCTGTAAAACTCATCTTTTACATCATCTGAGCTGCAGTCAGTGGGAGAGTAGGCAGAGACGACAAAGACGCAACGATGAGTGTCTTTATCTTTTCGAGTCCTTACTGTTCCGTTTAGTCGGACAGCACACAAACGACTGTCTACTGGGATCTAGTCTTAGAGAGCTAGTTCTGCCATAGGACTCAATGCTATACCTACGCCAGCGAGGCCACGGGAAGCAGCATCAGGGCTTCCAGATACACGAAGCGTAAATCGAGTTGGTTCGTTACTTTGACGTGGTGCGGTCAAATGAATGACACTACTAGGATCCTGTGTGCGCGTTTCGGAGACGCAGCACACATCGATGGAGCGAGATTCTAAAGTCTTAGCTAAGGAAGCCTGTTGTCCTATTTGGGGAGGCACCAAATTTATTTTAACACATACGTATAGGTACAGGGAGGCACCAAATACATATGCGCCACACAAATCTCAATTGATTTGTGTGAGGGCTGTGATACTGTCCGGGTGCCCAAACCGAAGCAGATGGTTTTCTTAAGGGGCCACACCCCGAGCCTTTGACCTGAACGTCTGACCCACAAGGAAGTGGAGCATCGTAAGGAGATGCAGTCCCATGTTAGCCGGTGACCAACGATTGGTTCATACGCCATTTGTTCCTTCAGGATACTGGAGCCCATGTGCACCATTGGTTTGGGATCCGGTTAAAGCGCCAGACATTCGCTTTTCGTCCTCTCATTTTTGTAAACAACACCCCCGCCACGAGAAGGCAGTGAGTAGGACTTCCCTGGCAGAGGCTATATACACATGGCCATGTGAGAGCATTTCGAGAGGGAGAGCGGACTCTCCCCACTCTCGGCCGTACCAGGGCATTTGGGGGCGTCCTATTTGGCACAGTGTTCGGACGTTGAAAGCTCCTACGTGTAGTTTGGAGCGCGGTTTCAGGAGACCAGGAATAACATTCCGCGTACTCGAATCGTTCGCACTAGCGGGGCGAGGTGATAAAGGGACGTAAGAAGGGTTAGTCGTGGAGATAAGAGAGTTATTAGGAGGTGTAGGAAGGATTTGAATGTGACCAACTTGGTCTCGTGTGCTGTTACGGGTATGAGGGCTGATATTACTTCCCGGTTGCCCACATCGTGGAAGGGTATTTCTTGAGGGACCTGAAAAGGAAATCGGATTAGTGTTGGTCTTAGCGACCTGAGTGCGTGACCGCAGAGCCCAAGGGACAACTGCTTGAGGCCGGTCGCGCACGGCCTTTTTGTGGGAGGTTTTTAATGTGTTAGCTCCGTTCTTCAAAGGGCCTTACCGCCGGAGACGGAAATCCGTGGGGTAAGGTGAAGTGTGACATTTTTAGGGTCAACCTTTTCTAACCCCTTCCTTCCTTGTGAGAAGGCAGCATCGCTGTAGATGCTGGTTGTCCGAGGGAAACACCTTACTGCTGTCACACCTCTGTACAGTCAGCAGTACGACTTCGCCCTCAGACCTTGAGTTGCTGCTTTTAGTCTTACCGTTCTCCAATCGACCTGCCTGGCGTGATAGAACCTGCAGGAACATGTGTTCCAGCCAATATAGCTCGGTTGGGTCATCACGATAGGCAAGCCCGACCACCACGTCAAGGTAGCAGTTACGGTCGGGGGAATCAGAAGAGGCATGGACTCATTTCAGGCAGTTGTGCGATCAGGTAATTCGGCCATATATACCCTCGAAAGTCCCAAAGAAGCACGCCCATCTCTGGATAGACCGGGATATTCGACATTTACTAATACAATAGAAGGAATGTTGAAACATCGCCATCAGCCTTGGCACAGCAAGTACGACGGAATTCTACTTGTCGGTACGAAACAAGTACATAATAAAAATCCGGGTAGCTCAGCGAAAATATGAAAAATTTGGCCCAACCTGTAATCAAACAGCCTAAGAAACTATCCTCGTACATAAATTACAGAACAAGGACGCAACACTGGATTCTCAACCTAATTACGGAAGGGAGTGGATTTCAAATAATGAAGGATGATCAGGGAAAAGTAGGGGATGTGCAAAACTATTTCGAGTCAGTTTTCACTCAGGAGCCCCATCTAGACAAAGAGTTAGACCCAAATACAAAGTCGAAAAATCGTTTGCTCATTGTGGACTTTGATTGAGACGATGAACTCAAGACCCTTAACACTTCATGCACGAAAAACTCAACTGAACCGGACGAACTACATCATGAAATCTTGAGATAATTCGTACACGACATTGCGACTAAATAATTGAGATGTTGGTACAAACCCGTTCAGATTTATGGATTCCGTACTGAGATTTTGCCAGGCATCAACTCACTGATGGGACTCCCACGACTAGTGAAGCGGTCGGCCCACTGAACTACTTCATTTCTTGTCATTGATTTCGGACTTAACACAGATCAACCGCGAAGTAACATCGTGATTCCAAAGAGAAACCCATGCCAAACACGTCAGTATTCTTAGTGTGATCAGTATCTTCGTCAAACAGGACTATTCATACGCTTATTCTATGTTAATAAGTGGACCATCTGGTAGGTCACACTCCAAAATCTCAGAAGACATAAGCGTAATCTCCAAGAGAATCTGGATGACGAAGTTATATAAAATCAAGAAGTGTCCAAGCCTGGTTAACAATACTTGATATATCCCGCAAGGCTCCGCACCAGCTTCTCAGCTTTTAAGACTGAATATAAGTGGAGTCCCTAGTTGAGTCCCCAATGCTACCATACGCTGACGATGTAAAACTCTGGAGAGCAATAACAGGAGATGCAAACCCATGTGCATTTCAAGCGGACTAAGATGTTCTAGACAGTTGGACTAAAAGATGCCTGATGCCTATCGACGTTGCCAAGTGTGTTTACAAATTTATTATCTATTTATTTGAACACATATTAGTACAAAGGGGCACCGAATACATATGCATCACACAAGCCACTTGATTGTGTGTGGGCTGTGATAGTGCTTAGGCTGTAAGCTCTCGTCTAAAATGTGTCTCGGATATCCTGGGAAAAGTGCAGAGGACAGCTACCCGTACAATCCAGAACTCCGGGTTTACCATACAAAGAGCGGCTTGAAAAGCTGGACCTCATTACTGTCCCAGCGCAGACTAAGGGGAGAGCTGATTTTGATGTACAGAATACTGAGAGATGATTTTGGATCTAACTTATTCTGTTTCTTTCCACTAGACCGCGACATCTCAGAGGACATAGCAGGCGAGTAGAAAAGCCAAAAACGAACAAAATACCCATGGCATATAAGTTTTCACACCGAGTCATCAATACTTGGAACCTGCTGCTCGAAGCAGTGGTGTACTCACCTTCAATTGACTCTTTCAAGCGAAGACTAGACGCCCATAGGAGCTTACTAGAAATGGTAGGATTCAGACCGTAGATATTCTATCCCTATTACACAAGTCTGAGCATGATCAAAATGACTATTCAAAGACCGAATTATATCAAGTAATGGGAACTAATCACCTCCAAAATACCTCAAAGATACTTTGCTTAGTGTCATTTGCTGTTTCAGCTTACTTAACTAATGTATTTTCATTCTTTCTTATACAGGAATGTAGATTTTAATCCAATTGCTACAATCTCATTAGGTTTTACTTAGTCACAGCACTATCAAGTAACCATCGTAAACACACTTTACAGTACGATAATCATGTACTGATTTTTAAAATCTAGAACCAAAACAACTCACAAATAGACCGAAGATGACTAGCAACTTGCATGTTTATTTATAACAGGTGCTGACAGAAAGGAAGTGGCTCCAAGGTCAAGCAGCCGTTCAGCCTGGAAACAAGATATCTGGTCCTTCAATATCCTATGCTCTGAAAAAAATAGTACTAGAGTTTTAAAACAATTAGTCCCTTTTATAAATTTCGATAATGTAATAAGAAGACGGAGATTATCAAAACTATGTGATATATTAGCGCAATACATTTCGAACAATCTGATCACACATATACTTGTTAAGAGCATTTATATATAAAAATAAAAGGTCGACTAGACTGGAAATGGGGTAAGAGGATATAAGGTATTATATAAAAGTGTAAAAGGGCGTATACTAAGGTTTATTGAAGCCTTAGCCATACGAAAATTCAAACCCCCTTTGTGTATTCAAAAACAGTTTGTTCTTACCTTAAACCTACCCTGGTAATATTGACTTATTATCCAGAGTGATTAGGTTTTGAATTGTGTTCAGATTATTATTAATATTATTATTATTACTCTTATTATTATCCTTATATCCTCTTACCCCATTTCCAGTCTAGTTGACCTTTTATTTTTATATATAAATGCTCTTAACAACTATATGTGTGATCAGATTGTTCGAAATGTATTGCGCTAATATATCACATAGTTTTGATAATCTCCGTCTTCTTAGTACTAGAGTTTCTTTCTGATGGAACACTCTTTAGATTCGAAAACAATCCGAACGATTAGTGTCTATTTCCACCGACGTTTTGAGTGAGGCCAAAGTCTGAGTGCGAAATTGTACGAAAAATATTTCAAACGGTTGTGGACGGAATAGAAGCTTTCGCTTAACAAACTTACGTGCCTAGGAGCAGTGGATCATCAATACCTACAGGTAGGAACCTAGATTAGTAAATAATAGTAAGATACTATCCTTATTCCTTAAGAATATTTCAAGTTTCCTCTTTAGGGACTCCTGGGAAGTCGATTTGACCGGCTGAGCCGACAGGGAATTCCAGCATTTGACAACTCCTAAGAAGTAGAAGTTGTGCCTAAAGTTCGTTTTGCTGTGTTAGGCATCCAATTTCTGAGTTTCTCTTATTTAGAGTTAAATAGTTGTTTATGGGGATATCCAGAAATGCCAAGGATGCTGTAAGCCATTAGAAGGGCACCTCTAAGACCGCTGTGCTCTGATGAGTAAAGTTTTATCGATTGAAAGCGCCCTTCATAAGGCTTGGATTCGATTACCCAAACAGATTTCATGGCTCACTGTTGGATACGCTACTGAGTGTCCTTTTTCTTTTGGAGTGGGTGAGAAAATACTATGTTTCCGTACTCTAAATGGCGACGAATGAGACTTTTGAAATTTATGTAGAAAGTTCTTCCGTCAAACGTGTGTGTAATTCTTGATGATTGTAGGTTGCTTGTAGCTATTGGGGACCGTTTGAAGAACTGACTGCTTTGTAGAACATAACAGAGTGTGCAAGATCGTATGTATACGGCTACTACACCCCCAATTCTTGTTTTTCAATCGTTACGAAACAAAGACATCACAGGTATTGCTAGCTCCTGGTCCATAAACTGAGAAGATACCCAAGTTTCAGATTTCCCTATCAGATGAACCTCATTAGCATTGCTAAGTTCACGTAGCTCATCCATCTTATTTGGTAGACTCGCGACGTTTATGTATAAGCAGTTTATGCTTTCAGTTTGAAACGCGTTGGCTTCCCCTTCCTGTTTGTTCGTATGAGCCTTACGTAAATAGACAGGTAGCCTACTTATACAGAGTTTTCCAAGTTGATAGCCCATATCATTTACACGTTTTTTTTTATGATCAAGACAGTCCGTAAGTGGAATGCACAGCTCCAACTTGCCTTTATGCTTGATCCTGGCGTCATGTGGTTTATCCGGTTGCATATGGATTCCAGTTGGCAACCAACGTCTGTTAGTAGGGAATGCTATCAGAGTTGTAGCTGACATATGGGAGGATGTGAAAAATTATTGATTTTTGCCTTTGTTATAAATGGGTAGATAGTTATAATAACATTTACCGATCCAATAAGCTTTGTGGTTATCTACAAGATTTATTCTACTAATTATTGACCTCTGATTATCGCTGTCATTGCACAATGCTCATCATTTTCAAAATGATAGAATCTTAGAGTTCACTTGTAAAGAAACAAACAAGTTCACTCTACACAGACTAATAATTGCCAGTGTTTACTGCCATCTCTCTTTAAGATGGTAATGATGCCAGAAGTACTCAAAGTTTGACAACACCTTAGCCAGTAACACCTTTTATAATCGAAATGTGTCAACCAAGTCAAATCAGTAGTCGGGAGCGAAGAGGTTCTAAGATGCGTCTGATAAAATATAGATGTATCAAGAATTGTCTGATCTAAGCTGGCTGGCCATTGTGGGAGATGTGTAGAATGGCGTACCCACTCGTGATTCGGCAGATATCCATTTTCTCAGTTTTTTCACGTTCATTTTTGAGGATTGTGTGGCTATGACCAACACCACTACCAAACTAATACGCTTCCAATGTGCATCTACTAGGCTTCTCATATTTCGTACATTTAAATAGTCTCTAATTAGTATCTATGATGCGGGAACAAGATATGATATGAATAAATGAAAATATACGACCCAAACTTTTCATGAAAAGTTTCCTCATTCTTCAGCCATATTGTTACTGTTCAATAAGCTTATATACAATAATACTTCTCGAAGTCTGTTATTGAACATATATTTTTAAATGCTGATAGCTTTCCAGATGGTGAAGAACTGAATTCTTATACTACCTGAGTGTAGTCTGTTAAGTTACAAGTCTGTGTGTGCGAGTCACAACAAAATTTGTTAGAAGGCGTGTTTTTGAACTCTGTGTTTTGTACCTCTGTAAGGCATTTCGTTACAACAACTGGTTTCAGTTTAACGAAACCCATTATCAGTCATCTCACTCTTTCTACAATGGACACGAAACATGAGTCCATGAAGCTTAGTTCCGGCCATTAAAATATCCGAGCTTACGATTAGTAGGTTAACGACATATAGTCTCACCATGACCAAGGCAAGTCGTAACCGTGGTCATGAAGTCTAGACGTTTTTGAGGTAATACGCAGTTCTTCAATTTGATTTATCTAATTCTTTTGATTTGCAAATTGTTTGTACATTTACTAGTTGTGCCAGATTTACGAAAATATTTGGTATTGCTCAGTGTTTAATTTTCATTGCACTCTAATATGTTTGACGCGACTGGAATTCTTGTTTTATGCCATTCTTGAATTTGCTGATACATAGGATCTTAGAATAGGATGACAGTATTTATTAGAAACCTGATGCAAAAATTCTAAAGGATACGCACATTAGAAAGGTGATATCTCTAGAGCTACTTGCGTTTCATTTGATGTTAATGCCGATAAACGTTTGCTTCTTCTGAGTTTCATATAAATAGGAACTGTGTTATGGAAAAACAGCTGGAACAGACCAAATCTGGAGAGTTAAGACTACTAGACGTTCAAGGAGAAATAGAGTTAGCACGGTTATAATAAAACAGTTTATTTTCAGAATACAGTAATTTATATGATGGATGCCAGTTTATGGACAAGATAAAATTTTACAAATATTACACGACCTACTCTAAGTTGTTCATTTGTGTCACCACGGTACTACATATAGTCTTAACAAAAACAGGCAGAGAGGTATTGACACACAAATATATAATTGATGGTGGTGAAAGGAAAATGTACGATGTAAATGTTGCACTGCTTTATATACGCCGTATTACAGCGAGCAACTAGCAGTCGGAAAATGATTGATCGAAGGTTCAGAGCTGTTTAGAACATGAAATACTGAATCAGTACATGGCTATTCCGCTCTTCTACATGGTTCTTTTTCGTGAAACTAGTCAGCCTTCTTAATTTGCAAATGATAGGACAGCTATTTTATGCAAATCTTCAGTCTGTGTTATGGTCAACAACTAGACCAGATGTTCAGTCAAGCGCCTGAACTATTTATATATTTGAGCAAAGTGGCAGTTTACATTGGTACTTTCGATACATTTAATGGCTACTCTTAAAAACATGAACTAATTAGAAGAGGTATGTAGCAAAGTGTAGAAGCTATTAACTAGCCTGCAAATACACACACACTGTTGTAATGTTTGTCCCATAAATGAGAATTATAGATCGCTAGTGTCCAAGTTAATTTAGAACTTTAAAAACTAGTGTGTAGTCTATTCCTTGTGCCTACAAGAATGTAAAGGGAAATCCCTTCATGTGAGTTACTTTTGGGGACGATAGATCCCCAAAACTCATATTTTGTAATTCTATCTTGTGGAGCTTGCATGCAGATGTATGCGTGGGCATTTCTTACCATCCACGCGTACAATCTATTGACAAGCTAATCAATTAAATGTTTAAATATTTCAATGACAGTCGATTGACGAACTTATCGATTAAATGTTTAAAAGCTCCATGTCCATATCGATCATATATATTTGTATATATGCGTCTTTAAATTGTGTGTGTTGTGATCGCTCGTTTTCCGGCTGTTGCAGAATATGCTTCCCATTCTAAGCTTGGACATCCCCCCTAGATGGCGGGGCTGGGATGCATCAATAGCTAGCTTGCTGGTCTTTTGCCACCGAGTCTTGTTTCTCGTTGGCAGATTGATTGAACTCGTGACAGCTTCAAACCTAGCAGTTACTATGATTATTTCCTAGTCTTTCCTTTATGAATATCATCTCTACTGCTGTCGACGGTATTTATGGTGGCGTTGGATCAAAATGGCGTGACGTATATATTTCAACTTATAACTACTGGAAAGATTTACATTCAAGGTTTACCACATAGAGCAGCTCAAAATGGTGGAGCCAGGAGCACGGTCATATAGCTACAGTCATTGCGTGACTTATTCCTTTTCATATCAAGTATATTATTTTATCCTTAGTCCAGATACGTTCTTCAGAAGTATAAAGCATCATATTGCTATTTGTTACTATAGGACGAGTCACTGTAGAAAAAAATGTAACTCCCACGTAGGATCTTGTAGATAAGGGTGATCACATAATAAAAAATTCATAGTTTTGGGGATAGATGTATTACTCTAGTAGCCAAGATATATGTACTACTATCGACATAGACTATATTCCTACACATCGTCATCACTATAGTTTTTACTGATATGAATTTTGGACCGACTCTTTGACGTTAGTAGTATTTTGATTGTTCTTCCGTCTCTTATTTTATTTATCATTTGTAAATTTTCTGCCAATGGTCGTAAACAAGCCCTTGATACTATTTTTATTGTTGCTTCTTTCTGTCCTTGATGGGAAAAACTTTATATTTCTGATTATATGAAAGCGTTTTGTTTTTTGTTAGTACTTTAACCGTTTTGATCCCATTCTCTTTCTTGGTAAGAACCTAGATTTTGATTTGCAAAGAATGTAGTTTTTAACCTACAAAAATAACGCAAGTAAAGTTATTTTACCTTGTGGTTTTTCCCGTAGAAGAAAATACTGTCCACTATCACAGTCCAGCCTCTATTAATATGTGCGGAAATTTACTACACTTTTTCCAAATACTTGCAAGCCCATAGCGGTAGTAACAAGATGAGATAATTTAGGTGGACTACAATATACATCAGAATTCAGTTTATGTTAACGAACGACACGACGTATGTGTGGTAATTGGCGGTTCCTCCAGGCACCTGAGTTTAGCTACGTTCAACAGGTATTAAGAGAGTTACTCCAACGAAAACAAGTCCAAGAATTGTTAATATGGCGTAGCCTCGTGATCATATCAGTTGTATATGAGAGGCGGCCACCCGTTTTCTACTCGATATGGGTCTCAGAGAGGTAGTACTGCATAAAAGGTTACTCCCTTGATCTTTCCCCCTTTCAGTCTCTTACCAGCATGCAAGAACGGGTACTGACAAGATAGATTGCAGTGAGCAACCATCAGAAGGAAGTCATACGGACGAATCGTCAAGGATGTGATGTGTTGACAAGAAATATAACCACTGGTTGTTCACCCAGCCCAACTAGTAGATAGTCTTACAGGCATAAGATGTGTTCTATATTTTAGACCTCTTATTTTTACTGTCATTGTTGGTTGTTGGTGTTCGAATATGCTCAAATTCTAGTCAGGCCAGTCACTTTTTCTTGATCAGGGTTACGTTGACTTCCTGTAGAATGAACCAGACAGGGTCACTCAGCCAGTCATCAACAACGAAGAATTTCGTACGTTCGTACGTACGTCTATTGGAGTTGTCATACCACATTAGCACTGAGATGTAGATGTCGATTCAAATCCCATAGTGGAAGAGGTAGTAAAATTATAAGAAGTAATCGAAAAGAATAGGGTTTGAAGACGTAATTCGTAGACTATAACCCAGTGAGGTAAATTTGGAAGGGGCAGAAATGTGAAATGAAGCACTCAGAAGATTAGAATTTGGGAGAACACAAACAGTAGATGCATCTGCGCCATTGCAAACGATTTTGAGCCATGTCATTCAAGGTCTCTAACCATCGGTTGCTATCATCTCGAGGTCCCCAACCAGGTAGTCTACACCTACCAACATGACTCAGTCCACTTGTCAGTGACTTCATGGATTTGTGCCATGTTTTGGTCTGGCCGCCCCTATCTTTCTTCCAACCTACTCCTACACCATAAAGCATCGCACGTCGGGGCAGTCGGTGGTTGGGCATGCGCAGCACATGTCCCAGCCATCTCAACTGATTAAGTTTCACTACTTCATCAATTGATTTTCCATCCTCACCTAGTACCCGTTTCCTAACAACTGCATTACTTACTCGGTGGTCCCAGGATATACGAGCGATGTTTCGAAGACACCTATGATCAAAAACTAGTAACCTACGAATATCCTCTACTCTTACTGGCCATGTTTCACTGCCATAGAGTTGGACGGAACGAACTGCTGCGCAGAAAACACGTCCTTTGGTTGATAGACGGATATCTCGCCTACGCCACAAATGACGCAAGTTGGCAAAAGCTAGTCGAGCCTTTTGTATCCGTGCTGAGAATTCGTCACACACCAGACCACAAGGGCTGATGAGACTTCCAAGATAAGTGAAGCGGTTGACACGCTCAACTACTTCACTCCCTATCACTAGTTCAGATGTCGACACAACCCAATCCTGAAGTAACATTTTTCGTTTCGAGGGGGAAAATCGCATGCCGAACATGCCTGCATTGTTGCTTAGAGTGGTCAGCAGACTGCATTTTGTCAGCGTCTTCACTAAATAGAACTATGTCATCGGCATATTCTAAGTCAGCAAGTGGATCTCCCGGTAGAAGTTCAAGTCATGGAAATTTAGATGAGGAAAATGTTATCTGTAAAAGCACGTTTACTATGAAGTTAAACATGAATGGAGAGAGTTTCAGATAAATGATATATATATATACTGTACCCCGACCCGATGTTTAGTGAGCTAACATTCTAGTTCGTAGCATTACCTTCAATTTCATGGTCAGCGCGTTAGCCTTCATAATACCCTCCATGGATCAGTAATGATGGCCAAAACACATAGAAAACACTCATGGGACATGTTCTTGTTAACACGCCACGAATCATTTAGGTGAGAACACCGTAAAATTTCGAATATGCGTTGAAAGACAACAGCTAAATGCTGTTGCACTTACGGATGACGGTTGGTATGTGATAGTCCTACCTGCCCAAAATGGCCGTTTTCGCACATCAAACGAAGATTAAAATCCAGTGATTGTATTCTTCCATTACTCTCTCACGGAAATTTAGATATCTCAGCCGAATCAGGCAAAGCCAAGGCTGAGACTTTATCAAACTATTTCAGCGAAGTGTACTCTACAAGTACTATTTACAACACATCAGAATCACAGCACTGAAATATCAGCTAAAGGCCTAACACATGTGGCTGAGGAAGCTGTTCTTCGATTTCTCGATGATCTCCTACCAAGTAAATCAATGAATGCTGATGTATTGCACTCGCGATCGCTGTCGTCTCTCGCAGACACTATTTTCGGGACCACTTACGATTCTGTCCAACATGTTTTTATCAAACTCAACTGCCAGAACACTGGAAAAATATTATAGTTAGTCCTATATTTGGCATGATGGAAAAGTGATTTCTTCAGCTTTGGTGCACGTGTAACGCGTTATCGTGCGCATTGTGGAATCAATATTTCGCATCTTGGTTCTAAAAGTCTGTTATTTTGTTCACTTTTGCGCATTTTGAACGGTCCAAGCTCATACTTTACGGCAAATAATGGTGGTTTATTTTAGGACTTATGTGCTATTTGTGAAACTGTTACTTCTTTTTCAGTCTTGTCTTTCAAGCCAACCAAACATGGTATAATTATTAGTTCACTGTCAAACATGTTAAAGCTGATGTTATTTTGGGCTTTGTTCTGGATTATTGCTCCTCATTCTGGTGACTCACACTCACGATTACTGTCATCTTTTGCAGACAATATTTTAGGACAACCGACAATGCTGTTTCGAACATGGGCTTTACCCACATTCAACTTCCTAAAAATAGAGAAGACACACTGGTTAATCCTTGGAATTGTGGTCTAATTGGGTATTTGTACAGTTGTCTTCGCCACTACAATAGTGGGACTAATCCTAAAGTTCTAGACTTGCCAATATGTAACTACTTAATCCATAGGATCATACGTGGAAGTCATATCACTATCTACGCTGACCTGCATCGTGAAAATCAGAAATATGATGTTTAGCGCTTCTAAAAATACATTTGGGGTGGGGGTAGAATAACGTAATGAGTATGATTGTGGACAAGATACATTGAATGACCGCTCCTACAAACAGTGTCGCGCCATACCAAACAACTGTTCTCGCATCTATCATCACTGTCCATCTATCCGTGTTAAATGCTGAATGTAAATCACTTGTCGAGCTTCGATGATCATGTGGTTGGTACCAATACCACCATAATTCTCTCCCGCCAGAATCGATATTACTTTGGCTCAATTCCTAATTGGGTGGGAGTGTCGTGAGCCGGAGTTTACCGAAAAAATAGTGTAAATCATACGAGTATTGGTAAACCAAAAGTCTGGGATAATATGGGGATTGATTCGCATCAACTTGACTGATTGTAAGATACTTAGGTCAACTAAGATAATGTGCGACAAATAATGTTGACATGGTATTGCACTATAGTTTCGGCCAAATAAATGTTTACATGATAGTTTAATGTGGTTATCAGGGAGAGAATAATATGTAGTCGAGAGTATTACATCTCTTAACTCATGACAAGGACAATAGAATAAACCTTAACCAGTTACGAGGGAAATTCGACAGTGATGTTTTCACTTTTTGGGAGGTTTGGTCGACTGCCTTTACTGATGAATTTAATGAATTATTGTGTCGCTAAACCTTTTACTAGACTGACAAGTTTCTGAGATATTTTCTTAATGAGCAGTTGGAAGAGAAACATGCCGAAATAATCTACGATAGATAAACAAAACCACTAGAAAATAACACTAATTAGTGACAATTGTAAGCCAATTCATCGACCGTTTTCTCTTCATCAGTTTCACTAATCTCATGAATTATATTACGTAATTGTCATGACAGTGGTTTTTGACGATATCAAGAAACCATTGTAGTGCTGATTGAGGATCAGCCAGTGGAAGTAGGTCATGTTGTTTTAGGTGATTCTGAAGTACCAGAGCTTTGTGGCATGAATGGATCCAAGCTGCCTAATTATATTACAAATTGTGATCTAGAAATATTCGTCTACATAATGTTGATTTCAAAAGTAGGCCTAAAAGTTTATTTTAAATACTTATTTGGTTGACAACTATGTGATTATTTAATTATTATACCAATGCAGTGCGATAAAATTTATTCGGTGGCTGTAGTATCTGAACTTTGTTGAACGTCTTTTTAAGCGGCTAATATGTTTACCCGATCTATACACCGAATACTCGTAGCAATAAAGACTATGATCGGTTTACTGGAAAATGTTGAAGGCGGTTAAAATAATCGTTAAATTCACAAAACGTAAAGATGGTGTACTATAACGCATGCATAAGTTAGGACGTTAAAAAGGACCATAAAAAAGGAAGTTTGGCCAAGAATTTTAAACTTAGGAGATGACTTATGGAATTACATTGGGGAATATGATAGGTATAATGTAAACTTTTCATAAAAGGTTGCTGTAGTTGGCATGATAGCATTCATAAATATTTAGTATTGGTGATCAGAACTAGGGAGCGTCAAGTTAATGTTCAATCTAATATAGTTTTCCTGAAAACGACATACTCATAGTAGTATGTCATTTGAAGTCATTAAATATCTCATACTGAAAAAAGTTTTGCGAGTGCTTCATGTGAAATATACATGGCTAGCCTAAGTGAAAGTATACACATGTTAGGACGAACCAGAAATATGGTAAAGCATTTCCATGTACGACTTTGCATTGTAGTCCATTTTTTGAATTCCGGATAATGTCGACGATTTTAAGATGTACTTCATAGTGTCGAAGAAGGTTCCATAATATCATCCTATCCAAACTGTCAAACTCTTTCTCATAATTGAGGAAGTTCATGTATAGTGACGAATGCCTTCCAATTGATTGCTTGACAATGATCCATAGCATCGCCGTTTGGTCTGTGCAGGAACGATCCTTAAGAAATCCAGCATGTTGATCTCAATGTTGGGGGTCTACTGAACCTTTTACCCGGTTCATCAACATTGATGAAAACTTTTCCTGGTACTGACAGTAGTGTGATACCTCTGTTATTCTCACAATTGCTCAGATCTCCTTTCTTTGGTATCTTGTTGAGGTATACATCTTCCCAGTTTATCGACACTTGTCCTTCATCTCGAATCCTTCGGAATAGAGAGTGAAACATACTAACAGTTACTTCTATGTCTGACTTGAGTTTTGTTTGAACGATTTGGCTTCAGCTTGTTTTCGGAGGTTTCAGTGTTCGGTTTGGTTAAGTTTTGAAATTCTGCAAGTATATCCTGGAACGTTGCAGCTGTTACTTGCGAAGTTTGTACAGAAAATAGGGAAGTGATATGACTTTATTTGTTTATTGGTGTCAACCAGAAACTTATACCTCACTAAAATGTTCATTCCCAGTATTTCCGGCTACGATGAACACTCAGAGGAATCATCCGCAAATCCGGAATCTAGCGTCAACATTTCCTGTCCAAACTTCGCAATTTTAATTTTTTGGGAGCTTCAAGTGCAACTGGGGAAATTTTTCTTACCCAGCTCGGTTTCCTTCTGAAGAATGATACAATGTGCCGCACCGTTACGCATCATAAATTTCAGGTCTAAAGTTATGTTCCTAACATAAATCCAGGGGCAGTTTTGTCACACATCAATCTTCGCGACACATGGAGGAGTCATTCGTTTCCTAAATACCTGTGAATCTATTTAGCAAAACGGTACTGCACTTAATTTATTCGGCACCGAATTTCCAAAGGTACTAACGGAGCTGTGAAGATTTTCCGGACGTTAGTGACCTGCTCCCGTTTTTAAGATTTATTTGCATTTTAGCGACAACCTCCGTGAGACATTTACCTTTCGCAATAAATACCGCTAGCACTGGGCCTTTGTGTATGATGTATTGTACATGATCTGATTATGAAACCTCTATCGATTTTCCCATCTGCAGTTTGTGTTACGCATAACAAAGAGTTTTTCTGGTATTGGATAACCAAAAAATTGTTGGACCTAGCATGGGAGTGTCGGTGTACGTTGTTGCGACGAGCGGTGTCCAAAATCTAGGGTTTGACGTGAGAACTACGTTGGTGACCAATCCACTAATACTTCACTTTGGATAAACTTCTAATTGCTTTGGCCATATGCCAAAGACAAACGGTCCATTCTTTCGTCTTAAAATGGTGTATGGTTGTGACGTAGGGAGACTCAAAATAAGGTTGCGGACGCCTTTGGGAGCTGAATGAAGTGAAACAAAGAACACATTGCGGTGTCGAATTCCCTCAGATTGAAGGTTTAGCCTCACGGATGATGCATTTGTTGAGTAAACCACAACTCAGAGTCAAATTCTCGAAATTGAGCTTTCGTAGTCAAAAAGAGGTATATTCCTTCCGGCGACAATTTATGTTTATTTTCAACTCTTTACTCTACGAAATCTGAGGTGTGATATACATGCCGCAAATATATTAAGATGATATAGATGTATATAAGTCCAAAATAAATACCATGTCATTTTATATATATATATATATATATATAAGTAAATATACATCTGCAATTTACATTAAAAATCATGTTACCGATCTACCAGAAGGTTAACTTCCATGACAAAACCAGAAAATGTAAAGCCGAAACTGTTTTGTGTGGTCAAAAATGGACTCATCAATTTAGTTCTGGTGCTTATCATGAATATACATTGTCAAATGAGGCTATTAAATATATCTCGTGTCAAAAACGGGTTTGTGAGTAACCTTTTTATGAAACAACATATTTGGCAAGTCCCAGAGATAATATAAACATGTTATGAAGAACCAGAAGCATAGTATATCATCTAGAGAAATAGTAGAACTCTCCCACATTATTTTCGGAATTTCGATCATCTAGTGAATTTGACGTATGAAAAGCCAATTTTTACAGGTAGTATATGTCAAAATGGAATTAGATTGAACGCACAGTATTGCAACTAGGTTTTGGATGCTCATGATGCTGTTGACGTTGTTACTCTGTTGATTCGGTGCGAATCCAAGAGTCCAGATAAATGCATGGCTCTCACTATATAAACGACCCGAAATGAGCTTAAGAGTGCAGAAATATTACAGTTTAAACTCACTGTACGTCTGTGGAATATTGCCATTGTTTTTGACTGAAGAACTTGATAGTTGGAAGTTAAGCCTGCAGTGGTCTTAAGAAAGGTACTAAGGGGAAATTCATAGTTTAAGATAACAAAATGTTAGGTGAAGAAACAAAATAAAGAATAAGATTAAGATAATTGTTCAATTCTTGTTTACGTTAGCTGCCAGACTATGTATATTTGCATCAATCAATGGGTGATTTTGTTAGTGGTCGATGTTTTAACAAGCCCAACCATGTAAATGCCACTAAGACTTTTCAGTGGGCGACTATAGCTAATTATAAATATAAATGACCATTTATTGGTATCGATCGAGCTAGTAAGCTACGAGTGCTAATCAATACTATAATACGATACTACCCGTGGGCATTAATTAACAGACTAATAGAAAATGGGCCTCAAGTACCCTTGTACGGTCGAGGATAAGAAGAGTCGATTATCTCTCTCGAAACGCTCTCACATGGCCTCAAGTGTACAGTTACCGCCAGTTCTACTCACCATCTCGCGGTGAGGTGTTGTTTACGAAACTGAGAGTACAAAAACAGAATGGTGGATATAGAGGATCCACCTAGGGGAGTTGGAAAACCCTGATTTCAAACCAATGGTGCACATGGGCTCAAGGATCCTGAAGAAACAGATGGGGTATGAACGTGTTGTTCATCACCTGCTACCACGGAACTGCATCTCTTTATAGTGGTTTGCTTCGTTAATCGATCAACTCGACAACCATTATAATATAAATTGTCAACGGTGTTTGAAATCAGACGACAATGAGAAGCTATAGTCTATCATGTGTTCTAGTGATCATAACGGGACAAATAATATTCTTTTTTAAATAAGTAAAATAGCCTAGCCAAATTTAACAATAATCGAAATTGGTTCTAGGGTAGTTGGTTTATCCTAAAGTTTCCCTACCACCTTGAGAATTGGACCTTTAGGTCGAAGGCTCCGGATGTGGCCCTCTAACAAACCACCTGCCTCGATTTTGGCACCCGGACAATATTGTAGCACACACGAATCAACGATAAATAGTGCTGGAAATATAACTATCGCTCCAACACTCATTCAGACAAATCTTATTCACAGTCATTCGATAACATTCGTTTTTATTTATTTGATACCAAATCACCTGTGTACTCACTTTTATTCTCATTTTGCTTACTTTAGTTTTTGACTTATGCAGCAGCTCGCTTATGGTCCAAGCTCTGTCTCGTCTAAATGATCTCAAGTCACTGACTGGTCAAAAGCTGAATGCTACCACAGAATACGAATACTAAAAAAAGCTTTCTAAAACCACGTTTATCATCCAACCTAGCCTTCATCAACGTTCACGCACAAATACAGGCCAGACAATAAATAGGCCTGGCTATGTCTTTAGAAGTTACAACATACACGTATGTTTTTTATCCGAGACCCATATTCGAAATCTAGTGAGGTACAACAACTTTGCTCTCCAGCTGTCTCTTTGAAAAACTTGTCTCACGTGCGTTTATCCGGGGACTCCGTTACATCTTTGTCTGGTTTTGTTGGCGTCTGTGTCGCACTAAATACTAGAGATGAGACAGCACAAAATTTTTGGGTCCCCATTATCAATCGGATATGTGCTGTTACATTAGAAAGCTACATTTAAGTGTGAATAAATCAGTATGAGAAACAATGTTTTTTCGTCATCTCTGCCTACGATACTACATATTGAAGCCTGAATGCGATGAAGAATGCTCTTTACTATCGAATAACAGTTTTTCCACAGAAAGTGGGTTTGATAAATATTACAGTACTAGCCGGAGACTTGAATACTCAGGTTGAGCATCTAGGCACAGAAGGGAGCTTTTTGGTGGGCGACGGGGGGTTGTTGGTCACAGGTCGGTTAATGATGACGATCTACTGCAACTTTGCGTGGACTACAACCCGTTTCTTGCTAGCTCTAACTACCAGTAATGTCATTGCCGATGTGTTATTTTGTACCCCTTTCTGCACCTCAAACATGGACTTACTGTGATCACAACGCCACCAGATGCTACTGGCTTGACTGTGTCCAAGTGTACCGATCTTTTTGGAACACCTACCTGGACTCTTATCATTCCCTTGTTTGCACAAGTTTTAACTTACGCTTTCAGTGGTCAACAAATTCATCTTCCTAAACTGATCGATGTAAACAAGTTGGTTACAGCTTGTGTCACAATTAAAAAACTAACCGAGCTAGGTTCAAGGTTAGCTACCATCACACCTTAAATTATATTTGAGCATTGGCTGCAACCGCATGACGACATGAAAATGGCAAGTACGATCACTCGCGGCCCTGCAAAAATTTCCACTTTTAAGCACCGGGTTTCTTCATGCTACTTACGACTCACTAAAACCCACCAGTCTACTCTGGATGGTCGCGAGTTTGACGTTCTGGAAACAGCTCTGATGGATATAGGTAATGGGAACCTGGGCAATATCTCAGCCCTCACATAAATTGAATCATTCATGCAGCGCATATCTGTTCGGTGCCTCCTTGTACCAATGTTTATGTGTTTGAATAAACAAATAAAATAAGTAATGGTGGTGTGTATCTGTTGCCTAGAGAAAGACTTCGACTTTGGGAATGCGGATGATATTATCTTACTATGCGAGGATAGCTAAATCATGCGATCCATTCTTATCAGTTGACAGTCAGTGTTCGTAAGTATGGCATGTTCTTTGCATATCCTGATTCCAAAGTTCTTTCACAAAACTGACAGGTTCCTGTACCTACACTCACTCTTGGTTACTTACTTACGCCTGTTACTTCTAATGGAGCATAGGTCGCCGACCAGCATTCTCCAACCCACTCTGCCCTGAGCATTCCTTTCCAGTTCTGTCCAATTTTTGTTCATTTTTCTCATTTCTGTCTCCATTTCTCGCCGTAATGTGTTTTTTGGTCTTCCTCTTTTCCATTGGCCCTGAGGATTCCATGTGAGGACTTACCTTGTGACGCAATGGAGTGCTTTTTTCAATGTGTGTCCTATCCACTTCCAACGCTTCTTCCTGTTTTTTCCTCCGTTGTGATCTGATTTGTTCTCTCCCACAGTAGTTTGTTGCTGATAGTGTCTGACAGCTATTAATAAACACTTGTATCTTCTGGACGATGGCTTTCATAGTTCTACAGGTTTCCGCCCCATACAGTAGAACTGTCTTGACATTTGTATTGGAAATCCTGACCTTGGTGTTGGTTGACAGTTTTGAGTTCCAGATGTTCTTTGATTGCAGATATGCTGTTCTTGTTTTGCTGATCCGCGCCTTCATATCTGCATCAGATCAACCACCGTGTTCATTAATGATGCTGCCCAGATATGTAAAGGTTTTTACATCTTTTAAAGCTTCTCCGGTAATTGTGATTGAATTAGTGCATGTTGTGTTGAATCGGAGAATCTTGCTTTGCCCTTTGTGTTTGTTGAGACCTACAGCTGCTGGGGCTGCTGCTACACTGGTCGTCTTTTGCATTTGTTGTTGCGTGTGCGATAGAAGAGTTAGATCATCTGAGAAGTTTAGACCGTCCAGCTGCATCATAGCAGTCCACTGTATCTCATGCTCCCCCCAGGTGTTGACGTCTTCATAATCTAGTCGATCACTAGGAGAAAGAGAAAGGATGAGAGTAAACAACCTTGCCCAACACTGGTCTTTACTTCAAACGACTTTGTCAGCATGCTCGATTTTGCAGTTTAATCCATCATAGGAATTCCGTATGATATTGACTATTTTCTCAGGTACGCCGTTCTCTCACAAAACTGACAGGTTCCTGTGCCTACACTCACTCTTGGTGGTGAGTAGTTTTAAATTAGTTGAGAAGTTCGTGTATGACATGGTGCTGTGATATGAAAGAACACTCTACAGGACTAGTTTATATTGGTCCTTCACGACTCACTTGTTGGGGTCTTAGATACAAGACGTTGTAAGATATGATCCAAAATATAAGCCAGTGAAGATCCTGATGTAACTTTCGTTTACTTTCTTCATAAAAAATGAAAGTAACTTCTTCAACTTGGGGAATTCTTTCTCGTTGTACTTTCGCTAACTGAACTGCCTCTCACATTATTATCACTATTTCACTCTCATAAAATTATTTCTGTTCGTTGTTGTTGTCCTTTCCCTTATACGTACCTCACAATCTTTATCTGTCCACATTTTCATTGTTATTGTGTATCGCATATGCATTTAGTGCTCCCTTGTACTAATGTCTGTGTTTAAATAAATAGATATTAATCGATTAATATGAGAATTAAAAACAGACTGTGTTTCTTCAGTCGTGCTTGTTACTGTAGAATTATGGCCTATTTTAATATTAGTACGTTTATCTACCTGAATGGAAGCCGGTTAAGAGTGGTGTATCTTAAGGCATCATCCTAGGTCTCCTCTTTTCCTTCTGTGTCAATGAATTACCGGGACTGCTTAAGTCGTCGATTATTATTCTTTCTAGATGACATCAAGACCCGGAAAACAATAAGTAGTGGTGGTGATCACCTTAACCTTCAAGCCGACCAAAAAGAGTTAGCTAAACTGTTCCAAATTCGGGGTTCAGAAATCATTTCTAGGAAGAGTGTGCTCATGCATATCGAACGGATTAGTACTTATCAGTATATTGTCAACGGTACATCGCTTTATGTGTGCTGGACTACAAAGACTTAGGGGTAACAATAAGTCATGACTTCAGAACAACGATGGGTCGCAACGTAGCAGCTGCCAAAAATTTTCGAGCGTTATTGTCGCTTCACCGAACATTCATATGATTTCAGATTTTATAATCCACCTATGTAAGACCACACCTAGATTTCGGTGTCCAAGCAGCTGATCCACGTCATATTACTGCTATTGACAAAAATGAGAGTTCTCTATATGTGGGAGCAAAGTTAGTGGAGAGTGGTCCCCGAATCTTACTATGGGAGCTCAAAACACCTGGGCGTTTTCCTTTATCGTACCATCGAAGGGGAGGTGACTTTACATCGGCATCCCGTATACTTAATAACGAGTTCGATGTTTATGCACCGCATCTTTTTGCCTCTTCCAGAACTGATGATCTTCAAGGCCATAGCAAGAAGGTCCAAAACCCACAATCTGATAAATTCAGCGTGAAGTTCTGTCTTTTGACAGAGTTATCAGTGTCTCCTTACTCAAACAAATTGTATCAGCCCCATCAATAAATATTTTTGGGCAGAAGATATCACTTCAACGGAAAAAAGCTGAAAAGATTATTATAGGTCTATCGAACAACTATCCTTCCGATTGATTTCTGTTTTGTATTTCCTCGCGGGTTTTTCCAAGATTAGCGTTATAGTTTTTTGAGCATGCCGGTTAGCAATGTGGAAGTACCTTCTCTGTGAGTATCTAGGTTTCTGGACATGAGCTTAATTTTAGTCTATATTCAGGAACCTATTTTTCGTTTTATAAGTGATGAAATATATCGTGCTATCCAGATTAGATTCAGATGCGTGTAGATAGATCAGAAGGCCTACGACATGGCTTTTCTTTTATGGTAAGCTTCTATGAGCGTTTAGTCTTCTCTTGAAAGAGTCAATTAAAGGTGAGGACACCTCTGCTTTGGGCAATAAGTTCCAATAACTGATGGTGATGTTAAAAATTGAATGTCACGGGTATTTTGTCCGTTTTTGGCCTTTCCAATTTTTTACCTTGTTCTCTGGGATATCCTGATCTGGTCGGAAAAAGGATGCATTACGCCCAAAATCATTTTTAGTGTTCTTAGCGTCAAAATCAGACCACCTCTAAACCTGCGGTAGGTTATAAAAAAGTGGTCCAGATTCTCAAGCCGCTCTCCGTATTGTAAGGCTAAGAGTTCATGAATTGCACGAGCAGCTATCCTCTGTACTTTCCACAGGATACCCGAGGCACATTTTAGGCAAGAGCTTTCATCCTAAACTTAGTTTTCAAGTTTGGATCTCACAAAGGTAGTGTATACGGTAGAAAACATACTGGTGTCCAACTAGGTAAATGTCCGTGTTAAAACTTTTAGACTTCTAGATCCCCTAGCTGCGACCTCGTGTTAGTGGGTCGTGGTCTTAGGATTATGGCTCACTGCCATCTTGTGATGCTTGTGAGAACGGACTACGGGCACTGGTTCTTTTATGTCATATATGCTTACCTTTGTATCCCAAAGTGCATGTAGACACCTGCTTCAGTCTGGGCACCTAAACAGTATCACAATGCACACACAATCAAGTGGCTTGTGCGATGCATATGTATTCGGTGCCCCTTTGTACTAATATGTGTTCAAATAAATAGATAATAAATTTGTAAACACACTTGGCAACGTCGATAGGCATCAGGCATCTTTTAGTCCAACTGTCTAGAACATCTTAGTCCGCTTGAAATGCACATGGGTTTGCATCTCCTGTTATTGCTCTCCAGAGTTTTACATCGTCAGCGTATGGTAGCATTGGGGACTCAACTAGGGACTCCACTTATATTCAGTCTTAAAAGCTGAGAAGCTGGTGCGGAGCCTTGCGGGATATATCAAGTATTGTTAACCAGGCTTGGACACTTCTTGATTTTATATAACTTCGTCATCCAGATTCTCTTGGAGATTACGCTTATGTCTTCTGAGATTTTGGAGTGTGACCTACCAGATGGTCCACTTATTAACATAGAATAAGCGTATGAATAGTCCTGTTTGACGAAGATACTGATCACACTAAGAATACTGACGTGTTTGGCATGGGTTTCTCTTTGGAATCACGATGTTACTTCGCGGTTGATCTGTGTTAAGTCCGAAATCAATGACAAGAAATGAAGTAGTTCAGTGGGCCGACCGCTTCACTAGTCGTGGGAGTCCCATCAGTGAGTTGATGCCTGGCAAAATCTCAGTACGGAATCCATAAATCTGAACGGGTTTGTACCAACATCTCAGTTAGTCGATGTGCACTTCTACTATCCTGAGGAAAAGATTGTTCAGCAGTTCATTCTGTCATACTTTGTGACTGTAAAATGTGACCTTCGAAACCAGAGAATATTGTTAAATTCCCAGTGTTTAATCATAGACACTTTCTAGGCATTGCACGCATATGTCAGGATCATCAAGTGAGCAACATTGTGGTTAAACAACGGTTATTTGACACCACATATCTCGACGAGTAATGCTTGGTAATTCAGAAGTAGGTTTAAAGAAAACTAGGGGGATCAAATTAGAACATGGCATTAGTTCATAAAGTCATTGACTGGTGAACTGGGCTACGTTGCTATTTGTAGACTGCATATTGAGAGTCCTTATGATTATCGCAGCCAATGGTTGAAGACGGTTGATGTGGCTCTTAGAAGATCGTGTGGGTGAAGTTTTACTCACTTTGTTTTCTCCATATTTTGAGTTTTAAAAGTATCTCTGAAACTGATGCATTACATGAAAACAGCTGGTTGATTTTCAAATAAAACGATGTGCTGTGAAAACTGTAAATGACTGCAATCTCTAAATTGTCGTCAGACGATAAATTAGACTAGCTTAATTTACTCTTTTTATTGTTACGAAGATTTCATGTTACTTGGTTGAAGTCTTCAAATGACTGACCGGTGAATTTAGAGTTAAAATGCTCTCAATTTGCTTGCCTTCTAGAGCAGGAGATTTACAAACTCATATGGAGATGTTCACAATCTTTAAATCAGTAATTTGTCAACTAACTACCTTTCTAATCATATAAAATTTTCTGCCTCGAAACGTGATAACTTTCTCTGTTGGTGTATTCACCGGGTTTATTCAAAAAAGTCTCATCACTAGACGTATGAGATGGTTTTTAGCATCGGTTTTTGTCCGGTTGAGTCTTAAGGTATTCTTTAGAAATTTAGGGCGTGTTAAGCCAATTAAGGCAACTCTCAAAATACTTCTGGAGGAAGCCCATGGCAGTCAAAGGGTTCTTTTGAGTTTGGTGGCTGCTTTCAAGCCTTTTCTACGTACTTTATTGAGGAGAATACTATTTAAGTTTTTTCCAGTTAAAAGGATAGGAGCTGTTAGATTGCATCAAAGTTCGACTGCACAAATTTTTGTGAGTATTCAATTCAAGATATTTGAGAGTGAAAGCACGTTACTCTATTTCTAGATTCATAGTTTTGGTTTTTCAGTAGGAGGATAGAAAAGGTTGCATCATAAAGCGATATGAGACTCTAAATATAAAGTGAGACTGCGTAATAATCAGAGATCAGGGAAGAATAGAAAGATGAAAATAATCTACCGGTCAAAATTATAGAAGATAATATTGATATTTAGAGTCCCGTATCACTTCATGATGCAATCTTTTCTATCCTTCTATAGACATATTTTCCATACAACTATACGAATGTACAGCTTGAGTAAGTGATTTCGTCGAAAAGATTTTCGCTAAATTCATTTTATTTCTATTCAATGACAGTGGGTTATTTTAATTATGGTGTTTGTCAGTTTCATCGTTGACTGATTTATATGTGTTGTTAGAATCCTTCATTAAGTCACGCTAACGGTTTTTGATGAAAATGATAGAGGTATCTTAGAAAGCTTGCATTTACATATTTAATTTTGGGTAAGCAAAAGGTTTCAAGAAGTTTGCCAATTTTTAAAATCGTGTTTAGGGAATCTTATTTTGTATAATCGTAAGATGAGTGTTACATATGAGTGCTATATTATGGTGTGGATGCATTCATTCAAAACTCAATATACTTCGGTTTATAGCGCTATCCATTGTAACCCCCTTTCCTGGTGCCTCACTGTTGGTTTTTGTTTTTCTTACATGAAATAGATGAATGCTAACTTCATTTATAACAAATAGACAAGTATTTTTAGTTGGACTTTATAATCAGTATAACATTTCTAGATCCTGATTATGTTTTGGGAATCTCGTATTTTGTAGGCCAACAAAAGTGTCCTGTAGTGATTCAACCAACCTAATGTCACGTAATAAAAATGAATTTAAAGTCAGTCGTTGAATAGTTAAAATTTATCATAGCATTCGCTTGCAGAATACTGCAAGAATTTTACTCACAGTCAATCGGAACTTTTAACAAATTTCGGATCATAAGCAATTAGTTTTTTTCAATCGTATGAAGCTTGATAATCCGCTTCGTTCGGTTGATGAGTAAACTGAAGTATCACGATCTTATTCTCACATTATTTTCACACAAAAAATGCAAGATCTAGCGAACCCACTCAGTCAGTCAGCTACAACGTAGGACCAGGCACATATATGCATTAGCCGAAGTTGCCACACCTCATTAGCACAACAAAGTAAACACTAAATTCATAGAAGTAGTTACTTCAATGGTAGTAATACATAAAAGAAAGATTGTGTATAAGGATATACAGGAAGGGAGGTTTAGTTCGTCAGGACAAAGGTATAGAGCGATTTTAACCTCACCGTTTAAGGGGTGACAAAGAGTGCATACACCGACATCACTGTGATCGATTCTGAGCCATGTCACCTAGTGTTTCCAACCATTAGTTACAACAGTCACGCGGACCTCAACTAAGTAGTCTGCATTTACCAATATGGCTCAAACTAAAAGTTAGTAGCTTTGATGACTGATGCCACTTTTTGTTTTGGCCGCCCCTAACTTCTAACCATCTCCAACACTTGTCAACATTGCGTGTCATGGTTCTCGGTGTTCAGGCATACGTAACACGTGACCCAACCATCTCAGTCGATGAAGATTTACTACCTCATCAACTGATATACCATCATTCCCTAACTCTCTGTGTCTAACCTCATTATTTCTGACCCGATGATGCTAGCAATATTTCTGTGATCAAATACTAGATTTTCTGTTTCATCTCAGTCATCATTATGGAGAATATTGGCTTTGACTAGTCAACCAATCAAATTATTTTTTCAGAAATTCCTGAAGCTTTGGAAGACGGTTGAACAAACCCAATTCACCAGTAACCTCTATCGTTGTCTCATGTTCTTAATCTGTGATATCAAAACGCTTAGTGAAATGGTCGTCTTGTAGCAATGCTGAAAGCACTAAAGCTCTATACCCGATTTTGATGGTCGAACGAACACTGATTGCAATAGTGATAAAGCATAATAATGATGTTGTGTGCAGTTAGTTCATGTCTAGTAAATATATTTGCAAAATATTTTCGTTTTACTATGAATAGTAAGCTGTGGTACAAGCTTTTTTCTGTCTTGCGAATACGAATCAAACTCGGAAAATACGAAGCTCACATTTTTTATTTGCAGACTTCATTTACCAATTAATTAGTCAAATGCTTTTGATGTAAGAGGATCTTGGTTCAAAGATTTCCTAGACTCATGTACTTTCCTTATTTTTGTAGACAACCAGTGCGTGATCCTGTACTGTTTCCCTTGGGATTAAAAGAAGAGGCAAAAATGTTACTAGGTTCTGAAGACATTACAATACACGCAAAGGATTTACGAAAGATAGCTCATCTAGGTGATTCCTGTTTATTTGTTTTTACTATTTTACTTTCTGATTAATCCCATATTTTGTGATTATATGTACTTTTCGTGCGATTGCATGTCATTTATAGCTGCAATTACGTTATCTGAATCTGAAAGCAACATATCGAGGCGGCGTTTTCAGTTTCGACTGGTTTTAAACTCAACATTGTCACGTAAACTTAATGTAACGCAAACTGAAATAATGGTCATGTTTACGTTCATATAGTATTAACAACTGAAAATAAATTCCGCGTTTTTGAGTCATCCAAGTGTGTCGCTGTCAGTAATTACGATTATGCTTTAGTTTATTTAATCGCTGAATTGTAGATATTTTGAGATAAGTTCTATTACAGAATTACTTGGAAGCATGTCCATTATGTTGTGACTTTTCTTCTGTCAGAACTGACTGCTGTACATTTGACACACTATAGCATAATAGAGTAGTATCTTCATCGTAGAAAACTTTACATATTTCATATAAGCCAGCGAAACCGACAAGTAAACAAATGCGCCTTACATCATGGATTACGTCAGTAAAAACAATAATTCACGCTCCGTTTTACTTGATCTCCTGGTGCAGGATTAGAATTGTGAGAGTTGAGTTCATTATCACTCAGTTACTCATGGTTTTTCACATGATCATGTTTGCTTTGGATATAGATTTGGATCAGGTTCCAAATTAAGTTTGCATTTTGGAACTAGGATGTGTTACGTTTGATTTCTTTGCTGTAATAATTGGAGAACTTGTTTGGTTTTCGACCTTGATTTGTCATCTTAGACTACTTGGTATCATTAGCATGAGTATTTTGGACATTTTAAGATGTTGATATTTTTTCACTCTTAAAATGTCCGTACGGTCCATATTAATTACTGTGACATGATGTTTTCGCATTAAATCATGAGTCAAGACGGTCTCTTGAAATACATTTGTATCCTTTCTGTTCTTAAGGTAAGCGTATGCGGTATAATATTTTGTCCACATGCAAAGCACGCTCAATGGTGCACATGGGCTCTAGGTTCCTGAGGGAATAAATGGCGTGTGAACCAATTATTTGTCACCGGCTACCATGAGACTACATCTCTTGACGTTGTTTTATTGACTTGTGGATCAGACCTTTAGTGCAAAGGCTCTGGATGTGGCCCCTCAAGAAAACTACTCGCTTAGGTCTGGGCACCGGGCAATATTGCAGCCGACTCGCAACTTAAGTGAGTTGTGTGGCGCCTCTGTATTCGGTGCTCCTTTGTACCAATATTTACGTGTTCAAATAAATCTAGGGTTAAGTTTTGTAAATCTTAGTCTTGTTGATTGCCTTGCAACTGCTTTCTGTAAAGGTCTTCATGGTAACACAAAGTTTAATGTTTCTTATTATCAACTTATTTTACTTTATCAACATACCTGCCAGTTAGCTCATTGGGTTTGTTTTTCTTTCCTAACGGTTAGGAGTTAATGATTTCTGAATCAGTCACTGAATGTTAATAATGATTTTGCGTGTCTACTAAAATTCACACTTTTCTATCACCTAGTATGTTTTTCTAGGTTATATATTCGTATGATCCCAACTATTGATCATACCATTTATACTGCTTAAATTTGTAGTGTTAAACTAATGTAAGAATAGACCAGTTTACTTTATTCACTATTTCAGTAAATAAAATTCACCGTACAACTTAATAGAATTTCAACACTTTATTTTAATTCGGGATGAGCCTTTCTGTAACTTATGTTTCACTTTCTTAACACATGTATTTCGGCTACGTTGAAGGAGTTCTGTTGCATGAAAACCGATATTAATGCACTGCTGATGAGCTATTAGTCAAAAATCATGATTCAATTTATTTACTGAGGATTTAAGTATTCATATCAACTTGGGAAGTGGCGTATGACACATTCTAGTTGAATCACTGCAACTGCCAAAATTTATTTCCTTTCAGTCAGTTCATTGTGAAAAAGTGTGAACGCAGTCCTGTTATCTTAATAATGTTATCCAATATTTGTTTCATTCACTAGTCTGATAAAACATCGGTTTTACATAATTTCATTAGATAGATGATGGTACATAATTACTTGTCCCTCACTATCGTTGAATAAACCTAATATGATTTTTGAGTTTATGTATCGAAATTCAAAATGTTACCATATCCACATCTAGTTATTGATATGGCTTAACAATAATTGTATTCTCAGAAGAGAGTACTTGATGATTGTTTCCTGTATTCATTCTTCATCATGAATTTGCTTGAATTTTCAGTAGCCATTTAACCTCTATTCTTTAGGATCTGGATATTACGGAAGAGTAGAAAAAATGATCCATACACCCACGTCACACGTTTTTGCTGTCAAACACATTTCCGTTCATCTGAATTACCTCTCAAGACCTCTTATTTCTCGAGAATTGGCTGTTGGTACACGCTGTAATCACCGATCTGTGGTTACTTGTTACTGTGGTCTGTTTTGTGAAGGTGATGTTCTTATTGTTATGGAGTTAATGGATACATCTTTGGACAAATTATTAAAGAAAGTGAGTTGTTTCCAAATGGGTGTAACATTTTGTATGACTTCTTCGACTTTGTTATAGCATGTATTCACTTTCCGTTCCCATGATTACTCTTCATAGGTTTACAACCGTGGTCGTACTTTTCCTACCGACGTCCTAGCGTACATTGTATTATCGGTTGTTGAGGCTCTGGAATATCTACATCAACTTGAAGTTATACATCGTGATGTAAAACCTTCAAACATGCTTGCAGATTGTCAAGGCCGTGTAAAGGTAAGACAAAAAGTTAAAATAATTGCATTAGTTATTATCTTTAATTATGTATTGTATTTTCTTATTAAATAAATTGATTGTTTGTGATACAGGAATATTTTCAACCTTAAGTCCAATCACTTTATAACATTTTAACTCTTTTTGTTTCCGTTTGATGAATAAGGTTTGTGATTTTGGAATATCAGCCGATTTAGAAAATTCAATCGCATTAACCAACATAGGGACAAGGGCTTATTTAGCTCCGGAGCGAATTAATACACGAGAGAATGAAGGGTTTTGTATTCGTTCAGATGTATGGTCGCTTGGTTTGAGTGTACTTGAATTAGCAACTGGAAAACCTTGCTATCCTCAATCGCAAAATGTATTTCAGCAATTGGTCCAGGTAATTATGTTTTTTAATGTCTCTATAATTTTGTAATAATCGTTTAATCAAATTACGTCATATCTAATCCACTAGTGCAAAACTCAGCAGTCCAATCTTATCTAACGTTCATAGATCCTTCATCAATTAGCATACATTCCATTTGTATTTGGAAGTTTATTTTATTACGAATAATTACATTCGTAGAATAATCCCTATCCCGTTTATTAATCAACGTGATGGCGATTCGGTGCTTATTAATCAGGCGTTACATCTGAATACGTATATTACTAACCAATCGCCCATTATTTCACTGGTTTACTGACAAATGTTTGCTTCAATTATAAATAAATAATATATTTGTAATATCCACATGAGTAGAAAATTACAAATATATTATTTATTTATAACAATCAACCCAATGCTCAATTTATTCGAAATTATCAAATCAAACCTTGGTAATGATACCTACAGTTTGCTTCAATTGTTTATTTTATGCAATTCATTGTGACAAAATACTTAGAAATTTAAACACTACCATATTAGTGTGATAACCAAAGGCGTTAACAGCTTTCCAACTTCTTGTAGGCTATCACATTCAGGTTGCATTATCTTAAACTATGATGATGATCTTCATATTCTTTTACCTGACGAATTATGTGGCTTCTAAGTACAAGTTTGTGGGATCTAGCGCAAATGTACTCCGGCCGAAGTAGCTTGGAAGACACAAATGATCCAATGCGTTTAATTTTATCCCATTCATCGTCGGCGTTCTTGTCAAAGTTAGACCGTACGTAACCTACAATAATTATTTGATTGTCGTTTGGACATCTTAACGAAGTTTTTTGATGACATTTTTGTCCACCACCAAATATGTGAATTATTCAGCCTATTCAACCATTTCATTTTTGATGTTCAAATGTGTCTTAGTAAACGCACCCTACAACATCATCTTACAATTGGTATGTGAACCATCCTCAGTTTCTCCTTCATTGTGTTCAGATGTTCTTGTTTGTAGTCAAATATTTTATTAAATGCTACATTTTAATCCACATCTAGACTAAATGATCTAAAAAATTCCTATTGATCTGTGACATTTTCGAGGTCCTCAAAAAAATGTTAGGGACTTTTTTTCATCTAATAGTCAAATAACAACAAAAGAGACTAGTTTATTATTATTATTTTAGCACATAGATATTGGTACAAGGATGCACCAAATAGATATGCGCCACACAAATCTCATTGGATATGTATGAGGGCTGTGATACTGCCCGGGTGCCCAGACCGAAGTAGGTGGTTTTCTTAGGGGACCACACCCCGAGCCTTCGACCTGAAGGTCTGACCCACAAGACAGTGGAGCATCGTAAGGAGATGCAGTCCCATGGTAGCCGATGACCAAAAATTGGTTCATACGCCATTTGTTCCTTCAGGATACTGGAGCCCATGTGCACCATTGGTTTGGGATCCGGTTGAAGTGCCGGGCATTCGCTTTTCGTCCTCTCAATTTCGTAAACAACACCCCCGCCACGAGAAGGCAGTGAGTAGGACTTCCCTGGCAGAGGCTGTATACGCGTGGCCGTGTGAGAGCATTTCGAGCGGGTGAGCGGACTCTTCCCACTCTCGGCCATACCAGAGCATTTGGGGGCACAAGTACATGACTTATCGTTTATGATTTATGAAAAATATGTGATCAACCCAATAAAAGCTTCACCGCGTTCTTATCAGCAGGACCTAAAAACGATTCTCACAATGTTATATCATACCAGAGTAAGCACTAAGATGTATAACGTATCTTGAAACTCTTGATTGGTTTAAACAATTCTATAAGTTGGATTTATAAAAGATTATTTGAAATATGAAAAACCAAATCAGTAAGTTATTTCTGTGTATATTCATTTAAATTTGTCAATCATATGATTACCAGGAAAAACTAATCTAATTGATGTGGTTCTATTCTAAGGTTGTTCACGAACCATCACCACAATTGCCAGAATCAAGTTGTTATCCGAATTCACTACGTAAATTCATTGATTCATGTCTTATGAAAAACAAGGATGATAGACCGAATTATGTTCAACTACTGGAGTCAGAATTCTTATCAACCGTTGACGCTAAAAGTGGTCAAGAATCATTTAGAATATTTTTAGCAGATTATCTTGATGATAATGAAAAATGTTGATAATTCATGATAAAATCCCTTGTTATCATTGATAATGATGTTAACTTACTTAAAAAGTAAGTACATGTATAAATTTTCTCAATCACATCATAAACATTAGGTTATATGTAGTAGGAATTACTTTTTCTTTGCCTGCTTTCATTAACAAAAATTGTTTACTAACCTATATGTGATACATTCCGGTTTTTTCTAATTTCCAAATTTTAAGAGATTTCTTTGCTCCTATTTGTATATCAGTGATGATAGCAAACTAATCTTTTGGCCAGCCTTGTTGTTATTGCTTTTATCTTGCCAGCATATATATATATATATATATATATATATATATAATTCTCATATGTGTATATAATTTCTTCTGTCACTGTTCTCGTTTAACATTAAAATATCAATGGTAATTTCATTTAACATGTGGTTTTGTCGCTTTATTTTACTATTAATTTTGTCTTCCCAATCTCGTCTGTCCTTATAAATAATTGGTTCGATCACTACTAGTCAGCAATCATAAACAGATAAAGAAGACTTTTTTACATAGCCATTTTCACTGTAGTGGGATTTTATTAAATTTATTTTATTAAAGTGATTTACCTTTTTCTATTAACGAAATATTAGTCATGACTATTGGATGCAATCATTTCCGTTAAAACGGTGTTAGTTACAAATTTTTTACAATAATAATATTTGTTGAATTCATTAAGGAGCTTTGTTCGTTATATTATTATTATTACACAGCTGGTAAATAGAGAGCCTAAGTTAAGTTGTATGATATTGAAATAGAAATTCGCTTCATTTTAATTCTGCCCATAAATTTAATGTAACATATCAATCACTTCTTTTTGTCCACAACAAATACTAAGTTATCAACAATTATATATTAATATCAGATGGGTTTTGCCGATATTATAGTAATTTCAATGGTTAAGATCATGAGTCAGTTGAAGCTAGGCTACCATGGAAAACCTGGAAGGACTGAACGACCGTTTCGTCCCATTGTGAGACTCCTCAGCAGTGCGCATCCGTGACCTGGCCCCCTGCGGGATTTAAACCCAGGACCTACTGGTTTCGCGAAACGGCCGTCCAGTGCTTCCAGGTTTTCCATGGTGGTCTGTCTTCAACTGACTCATGATCTTAACCATTGAAATTATATATTAGGTTGCAAGCTTATAACATTATGAGCAAGGATAGATGTTGGCTAGTAGTTGAATCCAGAACGCGCGTTTTGTTTCATTTCGCTGCTGAGCCCACATAGTTGAGTGGATAATGCGATGGCGTTTGGAACGAGCAGCACTGGGTTCAATTCCCGGAGTTGACACCAACTCTGAGATGCAGGTACATGAATTAATACTTGAAAACACTAACATTACTCTATTTATAATTCTTTCACAAATAGTTTGGTAAGTATTTATAATACAAAGGCAAGGACATATAAAAAAGTTATTTGTCGTTGAAACAATTTTTCATATTAATTACCAAATGACCAATTGTTTTTATGTAATAAACTAATAAGATCATCACATTCCACTTACAAGCTCAGACTGAAATCTATTTTTTATATTGGCGACTAACATTTTTTCACGAAATATTGTCGCTGTAGATATTATAGTGTACATATGTGTTTCATTATTCCACTAAAAGTTCTGTGATATGAATATAATAGAAGAGACGACGAATTTTAATGACTAATACAATTGAGAATATTTGTCGTTCCTAAATAACAAGTTGACATAGGATTAAAATGTGTAAGTTTACTGTTTCCTATTAAGAAATTCTATGTATTTCAATGTTTCAGTCTCTACGTATTCGATTCTAACTAAGTAAATCACGAGAATAAGACTAAATTCATGCATCACAAAATAAAGTTCTGTTAGCACATTATTTTCCTCCTCAATTTAAAATGTTTTGAGGTGCAAATATGCACGATGATTCTAATCAATTATTTGTGACTCAACTTTTTATGGATGGAATGCAGTTGTATTCATTTCTTCTTTTTGGGTATTGATCTTTACCATTACTTCGTACTTTTTTTTGATATCAATGTCAAGATTTTACGTGATAGCTCATATATATACGATTGTACAGCTTGATAATAAATTCGTTGAACTTCGTGTTTTAATTTTAATGTATAAAGTCATTTACAAATATATTTTTGTAATATGCTATTGATTAAAAATACAATTTTGTACTCATTAGGAAATCACGAAAAATTATTTATTATTTCTATTCCTTGTTTTCGAAATGTATCTGTTTATTTTTTCAGCCAGTCACCCATAGTGAAGTTTCAAGTAAAAGGCATGCATTCTTATCAAAATGTTTAGCGAATCCACTTAAGTCAATGTGTCGTCTTAAATACTTGGAGATTTAACCATTCGTTTTTTACGAAATGTTTTCTGTTACCATCAGTATCTACACCTAACTATTTTGCTCTCGAATAAAACTACAGAAATAAGTTGGCTAAGTATTCGTAATACAATAAATCCTTGAATTCTTCATATTATTATCTTCACATCTATAGAGGTTCATTTCGGTAGTGTTTCTGTAATAAAACACTACGAAAACTACTAATGTCGATTGACTTAGTTTTACTTTAGTATCTCCTTTTTGGAAGTGACAAAGATAAAAAAGAGATCTTTTAGCTGATTACACATTAAATTGTTCTGTTTTTTCATTAATAAGACTTGAACAGTGGTCTAGGAAATATTTCATCCTAGATTGTAGGGCATCAATGATGCTAAATCTAAATTTCTTCCTAGGTAGGACGTCTGGAGTTAGTTGTATTCTGTGTTGTGAGTGACCACTCGTCGGCATATAACAAGACCAATACTGACAGAACTCGAAAGTTTTACAGACATACACTAGTCTTAGTTTTGTATACCGAGGGATTCTGAGAAGAACCTTTCTAGACAGTTTAACCAATACTTTTATGTTGAGTCCAGATAAAAAGTAGTTTATTCATAGTGGTTAATTTAATATTCACTCGGTTGAATCTCATATTACTAATATTTCTGTTACTTGTTTAGTTTATACTCTTATCCAAGATATAGAATGAGTTCACTCCGTAGCGATAATGATCACAGACGACTGTATGAAGAAGCAGCAGCTTATGTTGTAGTCTTTATTTTTGTACGAGCTTTCATAATACAGGGGAGAAGTTTCTTATTTAGATTTGCTGTTCAGCTCCACTTGTTGACTTTCCGAAGACTAAAGATAAATGCAAAGATTTAACCATTTGAAGTGAAAACTAAGTAAAAAGTTATATGCCTCGTGAAACTGCATATAGTACTTCCACAACCACATACCTGTCTTGACGATGTTCCTGCCTCAAGTCATTTTGGAGGCAGCTTTTATTCCTCTCATCACGTGTCCAGAAACGTTTGTGGCTGACCATTTGATTTTGGACGGTAATTTGGGATCAAAAGTGTTTGAAGGTTAGCCGTCAGCGGAATTCTTGGAAATATTTGAAAGCAAATTGCGTACCATTATCCGATACGGTTGCACCAGGTAATCCAGTGCAGCGAAAATTTCAGCTTAGTACTGTAGTGCTTTGGTCGTCGTTGGTGGCATTATGGGAAGGATTACTGATAATTTTGAAAACGGATAAACTGGAAGCAGATAAATAATTCCATTAACTGGGTCAGTGAAGTCAACATATATCCTGGACAAGAGATATTCAGGCTGTGAACATGAAACCTACGATACCTTCGAGTCTAACTTCGCCTTTTGTCGACACTGTGCATTTGCCTACCAAATTTTACACGTGCTTGTCCATTAGAGGCCAATATGCATAAATGGGAGCAATGGATGACCAGTATCGGACTGCTTCGGCATCTTTAATCGTAGAAATTTTGGCACCTACACTCCAAATACCAAGTATTCGCTCATGATGCACAGTTAATCCCGAAGATATCACTGTCAAAACTAGCAGACGACAAACCACTGGTGATGTAGTTAATCGTTCCCTTAATGGTGGTGTCATTCTTGGAAGCAGATTGTATATCTGATGCAGACACTGGTAAAGCACGGAATGCAGTTGTCAGGTAATAGCTTGCGTGGACTTCGGTCGAGAGATAGGCAAAAACCAAATTTTCCACTGATGTTACAAATGGATTCAGATTCTCAGTAACGACATTGTCTAAACGTACAGATTTGTACGAAATGCCATGCATTTCTGTGCCAGTATGGAGTCAGAGGACAAAATTAGAATAGCACATGATTTAGAGAAGCTGGGCGAATATATTCGTAGTATCTTACCAGGTCAAAAAGCTGGTTGGAATAGGCAAGAGGACCGAGGACAATGCTGGACCTCGACCATGCAGACTCCTTAAGGTAATCATAGTGTCAGAGAAGCAACGGGATCTCCTGTTAAGTAATGCTCGTTGTCACTACAATCCCGTTATCCGAGTTAGACCTGTCTCTCGAAGATAGAATAAAAAGAAAGAAAGCACTAGGTGAACTAGAAATCCGCCAACAAAATGGTGAGGAAAATCTCCGGATAGTGGGTTTTCGGATAGTCAGGTCTTGGAAGCGAATGCTACCAAGGCCTGTTTGGATAGGCTGTTCTACCTAAGAGTCTTATATGCCAACGCTCGTAGCCTAAAAAATAAGTTCTATGAGCTAGAAGCATTTGTGGACAGATTAAGGCCATTCATCGTAGCAGTGACAGAAACTTGGTTAGTCAATGACTTAGACATTACTCCAGAATTATCGGGATACCATTACCTAAGGAGAGATAGACATAGATGTAGAAAAGGTGGTGGCGTCCTTTTATATGTAGCCAATAATATAAATATACTCTCTGCTAGAGAATCCCATGACAGCGGTACTTGTGAAGTTAGCTATAAATTGAATATCGGATATAGTATATTTATGCTCGGTGTCATCTATCGCAGCCCAGTCTGCTCAGCTGATGACTTTATTTTAGAGCACATTCATCTTTGTAGTACCAATGCCAGATGCTTGATAATAGAAAGCTTTAATGCACCTGACATTAGTTGGACTGAAATGACCATAGAACGATCTATAAACCCCTTTGATAGTAGGTACCTGATAACAATAATGGAGCGTGCATTAGTGCAGCATGTATCCAAATTTACAGGTTTTTGTGCTAACCAAGGTTCTTCTTTGTTCGACTTGGTAATCACTCATGATATTGAAGATAATGTCGACCTAAATGTTCTCCCACCGTTAGTGAACAGTGATCACGCTGTTTTGTCATTCTCCTTTAGAACTAGGGACATGTTATACGATCAGGTCACACCCCGCCCAAGTGTATGGAAAGCTAACATATCAGCCATTCAGGAATGCGCTGCTAAGACAGATTCGTTTGTAGATACTAGCTTATCAGTTGAAGAAGCATGGTCTGCATTTAAAGGAAAGTTTAGTTTAGTTACGTCCTCGTTCATACCATACCTGGTACCTCGAAGACCGAAAAATACTCCACCATGGATAACCAAACCAGTTAAGAAACTTCTTAGAAGAAGGAAAATGCACTGGAATATGTTCGTCTCTACTGGCTTAGAACAATACCAATCCAGTTATTGTGAGACTAGGAATGCCTGTAAAGCTTTAATAAGTAAGACTATACGATCATACGAAAAGCAATTGGTTAGGGATTCTAGATATAGTCCGAAACGGTTATTCTCGTATATAAAAAGGTGAACTCAGAGAAGTGATGGAATTCGACCAATTTTTACAAAAGAAAATCCGTTTATCTTACAGAAAATGATATCGAAAAAGCGGAAGCTTTATCGGAAAAATTTAGTAATGTGTTTTCTATCACTAATGAGGTACGAACAAGGATTCGTTATGTTCTAACGGCTCGCTGATGGATCCTGTGGTCATTGAGTAAGGTACTGTTTCAAGGCTACTTCAGCATATCAGACCTGATAAGTCCATTGGTCCTGACAATATTCATCCTAGGATTATGAAAGCCATATCAGATGAAATTGCTGAACCTTTAGCGATACTGTTCGACATGTCTCTGAAGCAGTCCAGACTGCCCAGAGACTGGAAAGACGCCAAAATAAGTCCTGTGTATAAGGCTGGGAGTAGGGATTTAGTTAGTAACTATAGACCCGTTAGCTTAACTGGTGCAGTTGTAAAACTGATGGAAAAAAATCATCCGGATATCTGTCATAAACTATGTTGAAAGGCATAATCTTTTCTCCAGGGAACAACATGGTTTTCGGAGAGGCCTATCGTGCTTGACAAATCTTCTCATCGCAAGAGAAGATTGGGCTGCTGCAAAAGATAAGAATATTCCTGTAGATGTGCTCTTCATAGATCTAAGTAAGGCTTTCGATAAGGTCTCCCCTTCTGGTTTTAAATTCAAACGGGAACGCTTCGGAATCCATTCTACAGTCGTAGATTGGATAAGTAACTTTCTCCATGACAGGAGACAAACGGTAAGTGGTAATAGGGCTCTTTCCTCGTGGGTGCCTGTAAAAGGTGGAGTTCCCCAAGGCACAATCCTCGGTCCTCTTCTCTTTATACTTTATGTAAATGAATTACCAGCTGTAGCAAAATCATCCTTTCTACTATTCGCTGATGACATAAAAATTTGGAGACCCATACATAATATGTCGGATAGAATAGTATTACAGAATGATCTTAGCTCATTGGTGGTATGGTTGGACAGGTGGTCACTTGAAGCAAATCCTAAAAAGATTGTTGTGATGCAATTAAATAACAACGATGAATCGTATCACTATACAATACGTGGATTCGTACTACCCAAAGTAAGAAACTATAAAGATTTGGGAGTCATATTAAGTAGTAATCTCAAAACCACTCGTCACTGTAAGGCTGCTGCTGCGAAAGGCTATGGGGTATTATGGTCTATTCGTAGGTCTTTTCAGTATTTAGATGATGAAATGTTTATATTACTATACCCTAATTATATGCGACCACATTTAGAATATGGAATTCAAGCAGCGACTCCTTGTTTTAAGTATGAAGCAGATATGCTAGGGCGAGTCGAACGACGAGATACTAAAATGGTACAAGGTCCAACTGGACTACCTTATGAAGACAGATTGAGACACCTCAACTTATTTCCGTTATCTTACCATCGAATACGGGGTGATATAATATTGGCTTAACGTATACTGACCGATGACCCTGGCATTAACATGTCCCATCACTTACTTCCGTCTAGGACTGATCGTTTGAGAGGACACTCGTTTACGTCTGGAGTTTCGTTTCTCTCATCGAGTAGTGAATTATTGGAATTCTCTACCGGAACACGTAATATCAGCACCTTCTGTTGATATATTCAAGACGAGATTGGACATCCACAGTATTACAAACTGCAAGGAATAATACAGGTCAATAGACTTATCCTTATTACTGAGGACTTAAGATTGAGATAAAGATATTGGGTATTGGATAGCGCGACATTGAAATGCGGCGGTGGCATTCGTTGCTTGTTGCAGAGCTTGTTTCAGGTTGTTCATCCTGAGCTATCGCTCATTGTAAGTCGAACTGAGTTATGTTATTTTACTACGTTTTCACTTTTTCACGTTTTTCCGGTGTTATTCACTCATTGTCACGATACCGGTTATTCACAAAACACTAATTTGTGGTTTCAGTTAACCGCTATTATGTCATGTAAAGTTACCATCGCAAACATTTTGTCTGTTTCAACAAAGGAATTCGAGTGTATATAGTCTTATATGTTTATCTCACGTCTTTAAGCCGTTTTCTGAATGCGGTTTATAATTTATCGATAATGGAGAAATAAAGTCGAAAGAAGGAAAATAAAGGAATCGTCTATTTTAAAAATAAGGGGAAATATTGGATGAACACCGCCAAGTCTCTTTTTACGCTTGTAATGCGAAAATAGTGTGGGATTATAGTTTTTTTGCCCATCCTTCGCTTGGCCCCAAATGTCTCGTCTTTATTTCTATGACAAGCTACACGTAAACTGCAATCGACTACATTAGAAAATGACACACAGTCAAACACATTTATTGATTGAAAATAAAATGTTCTGCATGGAGATCAGTAGGCAGATGCTCAAGCAACGATTGTTAGGTATTTTTACGTAGGTGCTAGGTCCCAATGTCAACAAACTGTAATCCCGCATTACTTTCGCATAACAAGCGTAAAAGGAAACTTTGTGGTGTTCCTCCAATATTGTCCCTTATTTCTATAATAGATGTATCCTGTATTTCCCCCTTTTTGAATTAATTACCTTATTTTCGGTTGCTTGTCTACAGAATGTGTGGATGCTATATACTATATGGAAGCTTTCCAGCCTCTGATTCCTTAATATGAATGTTGGTAGTTGTTTGGCAAGTAATTGCTTCTATGGCCGTTAGCGTTATTTGTTCATTTATTCTCCGTTGCTTTTTGATCATGATTTTATGAGCCCTTATGCCATCATGGACGATACAAGAATCACAATTGACTCAACTTAGGTAACCGTTTTTGCTCATCTAGTTGTCAACGTGTGTAACTCTTCACCTAAAGAGGTAAGACTGGCTCGCTTAGCAAATGTTTTCATAAACAAATCGAGTCTTTATGGAGAGTCAACTGTTCAGTTGACCAAAATTCTTATTACTGGTGTCTTTATAAGGGAAGATTGAGAACCTTAGGTGGGTGTTGATTAAATTTATGGCTGCATGTATTATTGTTTATTCAATATATAGAAATTTATGGGAAAATTTTCTCACACCTTAATATTATTCTTATTCAAGGATCTATTTTGTACCAATTTCATGTATTGTGTATCCCTACAGCTTGGAATTTAAATGACCTGTGACCGTGTTTATTTTCCCTATTAAGATCACACGTCAGCACTACCTTGTATTTCATCCAGTATTTTTGGCTATACACATGCATCCTCCGTAAATGTGCGATACAAAAGTTCGACAACAGATACTTTTCATCAATTTTTTCTGTCGCATATATATTGATGAGGTGCCTCCAGCATTATCATTTGCATCCATTCTTGTTTATTATTTGAGTAAAATAAGTGCTTAGGGAACAGATTATATTCGGTTGACAGCTTTCTTTAATCATCGGCTTGAGTGGTGATATTCATATTAAAGGCCTTTAGTCGGTTTGATATGTGTTGGTCTAGTATTCGATAAAAATGATGCTTCCTCTTGAAGGATTCAGATAAAAGGTTGTATTAGAGATATTTTTATTCTGAGTGCAACTACAGATCTCAATTAATAGCAGTCACTTGGTTTGTTGCTAACTTCTCGATTTATAAGCTCAGGGTGTTTCTCTAGCTCACGACGTGCTCTGTATTTTTAGTCAGTTTTTCTGAACCCTTTTTTGGTTGGAGCAAGGCAGTATTACTGAGAATTCTAGCTATCTTCATGAAACACATCCTTACTACGCCTCACAAAATCAGCAGTACTACTTCACCACTAAACTTCAAATGTTCTGGCTCTTACTTACCGACCGATCTACTGGGTGTTCCTGCAGCCTTGTCGATATCGTTCTGTTGGTCGTAACGGTAAGCAACCCTGACCAATACAACACAAACGTATAGTTCTGATGAGATGGTGTCCGATGAAATTCCAACACGGATTTAGAAAGCTCGGTTGGCTTTCGCCCACTTTTGGAGTAGGCGAGATATCCGTTTCCCAAACAAAGCGCGAGTTCAATGCACAGCAGTTTGCTCCGCTCTACCTTGCAAGTGTGAAGTATGTCCATTAAGAATGGAAGATATTCGTAGGCTACCTGTATTCGATCATAGGTGTCTTCGAAGGATTGCTCTTGTATTTTTGATCACCAGGTAAGGAATCCCTGGTTTAGTGATAGGGTTTAAGGTTAAGGTAGCAAATCGAATAATCTGGTAGTAAATATTCGACAACTGAAGTGACTGGGACATTTATCAAGTATCCCCGTGCACGCTTACTTCGATGGGGGATGTTTGGTGTTGCAAAATACTTGGAAAAAGCCAAAGGTGGCTAAAACAAAACATGGTATCAGTCCATGAAGCCATTGACATTTAGACAGCCATGTAACAAGTGTTGACTACTTGGTTAGGGTTCAAGTGATCATCGTAACCAGTGGTTAGAGTCTGGGTGATATCGCCCAAAATCGTTTCCACTGCCGCGTATGCATCTATCATTCTATGCTTCTTAATTCTGCATGATTTTTTTATTTCACTTATATTTTCTTGAGCGCTCACTGTCCATAAACATTAGATTTCCTGCTTTCTTCATGGCTGGGGAGTTTATAACTCGAATTATTGAAGATTATCGAATTCTGGAGTGCGAATTCCAGTGGTCGTAAAATATGATCGTCCAGGGTTGTTAATTAGATTAACTGAAGTACATGATTTAAATATCTATGCACATGACCTTTCATTCACAAAAGAAATATTCTTTAGAAGTCAGCTCCAAAATCAAAAAGTCCAGGAGGAATCAGCTAGGCACTTAGTTCATCACGAAGCCTGTGATATCCGAACAGTTGTAAATATCGTATAATATCTGTCAGAGAATTATTTATTATATTTATTTATTTTAACACAGATATTGGTACAAGGAGATACCAAACACATGCGCCACACAAATCTCATTTGATATGTGTGAGGGCTGTGATACTGTCCGGGTGCCCAAACCGAAGCAGGTGGTTTTCTTAGGGGACCACACCCCGAGCCTTCGACCTGAACGTCTGACCCACAAGACAGTGGAGCATCGTAAGGAGATGCAGTCCCATGGTAGCCGATGACCAAAAATTGGTTCATACGCCATTTGTTCCCTCAGGATACTGGAGCCCATGTGAACCATTGGTTTGGGATCCGGTTGAAGTGCCGGGCATTCGCTTTTCGTCCTCTCAATTTCGTAAACAACACCCCCGCCACGAGAAGGCAGTGAGTAGGACTTCCCCGGCAGAGACTATATTCGCGTGGTCATGTAAGAGTATTTCGAGCGGGTGAGCGGACTCTTCTCACTCTCGGCCATACCAGGGCATTCGGGGGCTGTCAGAGAATTAAACTAAAAAGTTTGAAAAGATCAGTGAATTTTGAAAATTACTAAATTGCTACGTGCTTGTGAGCTCGTACAACCAAGTATGGGACGACATAAATGTACACTGACTAAATGTCTATGCAATGATTGTGAGCAGTGATGTGCGACGAGAGTTTAAGGTAGAAAAGTCGGAGGCGATAGTTAAAATTAGACAACTGTTCCAACTAATTAAAGGTATTAAAACATAAACTGTTAATGGAAACATTTCTGAAAAGAAAAATCTGGTATATTCTCAGTCTAGATTAGAACAATCTGTGGGACACTTTAAGGGACGGTCTAACTGGCTTCCAGCTAGTTTCTGGTTTGGATCAGTATCTGGACATCAGCCTTTATGAGTACTCGACGCCCAAATAAATCACAAGATTAGCGAACCTGAGAAAACTCTGTATGTTCTAGCTTGGCTGTCATTTTTGGCTCTGTCGTGGTATTTTGTTTTTAAAAGGTTAAGTGCGCAGTGCATCAGCTAGAGCGGTTCTGTATTTGTAAAACCTGAAGCCTATGGATTAGGGGTTCTTAACAAATCTCTATGTTCGGTCATTATTTTGTCATAATAACTGCTTGCATTCGGCGTATGTAATGCCAATGTCTTACAATATGAATTTGAGTGTGTTGGTGATAATTCGGTGTTCTTATTTTAGAATATCGACTTCGGTTTATACCCTAGCGTTATTTCAGTGGTTTTCAAAATGCGCATTATTTATTTATCACTGGAACTAGGCAGAAAAAGCTTAGAGATGGTCAGTTTATGATATTAGGCTTTGATATAGAAAATAGCTGTATAAGAGTGGTATCTGTCAGTTCATCAACACTCCTTTGTTGGGATCTTAGATATTATGCAAACCTATTGCCTGTGTTGCTAGACGACGTAAAATATAAACCACTGACAATCCTGATGTATTTTCCCATTACATAAAAACATGATGGGCTTTGTTAACCAAACAAAATTTACCTTGATTGTATTTTTAACTGGATAGTATATGTTATTATATGCTATCATTGTCCATCTATTTATTGGTTGTATCGACTATCCTACTTCTATTTCTTCATATTATTCCAACTAGTACAGCTCATTATTTTAGTACCTTGTTGTATTACAGTATTTTGATCATAAATAAGTCAGTATTCAGTATGTCACTGATGAGTTTACTGCAAAATCACTCTAACTTTCTAAGTGTTCCTACTCAGACACTATTGACCGAGCTGAAGCCTTCGCTAAACTGTTTTCCAACTGTACAACCTTAAGTGGCGTTTACCTTAGTTACGAACTGTCATCTTTCACATTTAATTTTGATCATTTATTTATATAGACAAATATTGGTACAAATGGATACCAAAATAAATATTCACCATCCTGTCTGCCGGGCGATCAAAGTGGTTATTTTGCCTCGGTAGTTTAGTCGCAGATGCTCTTCCATAAATTACACTTTCGTCATTTTGCTTCAGAAATTGCTTTCCTTCTCATTCATGAGCCTTGGATACGCGATGAATAGCCCTGTTTGGTCGTGACTTCAACAGTGCAGTCTTCGGAACGTTCTAGGTAATAGTGTAAAAATATTTGGGACAAACTTTCTTCCTCAGAAGGCATTATTGCCTAGACCGATCATGAGGAGAGTAAAGTAGTTGAGTAAGTTGACCGCGTCGCTTGTCCCGAAAAGTCTCACCAATCCTGTTAACTTGGTGTCTGATTAAATCTTGACGCGAATCCAAAAAGCTCAGTTGATTCTCGCCACCTAGGGTCACTTGTTGCTTGTGGAATGTGCTCTGCTAATAAAAGAGAGAGTATATTGCATAGCAGTTTGCTCTGTATTACGATGTCTGTCAAATGTAACCTTTAAAAGTAAACAGCATCTGTAAGTAATAGTGAGGTTAGACGTTGGGTATTAGGGAATGATGGTAAATCACTCGATGAGGTTGTAAATCTCCATCGACTGAGATGGTTGGGTCACGTGTTACGTATGCCTGAACACCGAGAACCACGACACGCAATGGTGACAAGTGTTAGAAACGGATGGAAGAAAGTTAGGGGTGGCCAAATTAAAACGTGGCATCAGTCATCGAAGTCACTAACTTCTGGTTTGAGCTATGTTAGTAAATGCAGACTACTACTACTTTAAATTAATTTCATCATCCATACGCTCTTAAAGGGACTTGTCCACCCGAAGCACGCATATAATAGTTTTGTTTTTAAATGTTATCTGACTATATAAGTAAGTAGTTGAGCACGTCAATCACCTCATTTATTTTAGAAGTCTTAAATTTAAAGGGTTTTAGACTAAAAATTTCAATACATCCTAAAAACTTACTCAGCTTTTACCATTTTACGCCAACTGTAGCACAAGCAAAACCTTTCACTGTGAAATAGATCCATTGTATATAGTCATGACATTACTCGACTTGAAGTGAATTTTTTGAGTTTAAACACGGTAGTTCACAAACAATTACCTAAAGCATTTGATAAGGAAGTACATATTTTTGCATACATATATTTATATCTTGTTTTTATTCTTAAATTTTTTGACCGGGCACAACAGACTGTACTTAATAAACTGAATTGCCATTGTCATATTTTTCCATGACACTAAATATATATTCTTCATATGATTCCAGGTAATAAATAATATAAAGTAATAAATGAGTGTCTGGCGCAGACTTCAAAGGGTTGGAAAGAAAGCAGCGAAATTTCAGATTACTGCTTCTTTGCATGAGCTGAATATTGAATGCTCGCGTCATTACAACCCCGGAAACTTAGTAGTTGTTTGGTCTCGTCGCAGTCGGCGATATTCTTCTAAAGTAAATCATATGTTCATCATTAACTAGTTTTAGTTTTTGTGCTTTATTTTTAAATTAATTTATTTGTTAAAGGTTAATTTGTTGTGTAACAAATCCATTATTTTGATTGAGATCATGAACCGATTGATGTTAGGCCACTGTTGGAAACCTGGAAGCACTGGACGGCCGTTTCGTCCTATTGTGGGACTTCTTAGCAGTGCGGGCGCTTAACCTACTGGACCACTGAGCCGGCATCCAACAGTGTTAGTGTCTAACATCAACCAATCCACGAAATTGAGCGACCATCTTCCATTGTATCGAGGTAGATACCTGTCTCTACCCCACAAGGACTAGCTCCACTGGTCACGGCTTGTACTCAAAATAAGCCGAAGATTTATATATATATATATATATATATATATATATATATACTAGGACGAAACGGCCGTTTAGTGCTTCCAGGTTTCCAACGGTGGACTAACATCAATCGGTTCATGATCTTAATCCAAACTTAATAATCTCCACAACCCCATATACTGATAAATATATTATTTGTCTAGTAAGCTTCAACTCCGGTCGACGGAATTGAAACGAGTGGTAATCTGTACGCACTATGTGTTCCGACACAATAAGCAGGACAAGTACGCGGAAGTAAAAGCTGACTTCAATGTTAGTTAGTTATCTGTTATTAGATGTCTTATCTATTAATTCAAATTTTCCAAATAAATCCAAACTAAGAAAATAGAGGCTTAGAAGATCACTCAAAGCACTGAGCAACAATGCCAGAATGTTTGGGATGCGCTTCTCTCCCTCCAAATGCAAGTTGTTGCTTCAGGACTGGTCTGCGTCAACACCTGAACTAAGGATAGGGGGTGAAGTAGTCGAACGCGTTGAGAACTTCACTTATCTTGGAAGTCTGATCAGCCCTAACGGGTTGGTGTCTGACGAAATCTCAGCACGGATTCGAAAAGCTCGCTTGACCTTTGCCAACTTACGTCATCTATGGCGAAGGCGAGATATCCGTCTATCAATTAAGGGACGAGTATACTGCGCGGCAGTTCGTTCGGTTCTACTATACGGCTGCGAAACATGGCCTTTAAGAGTAGAAGATATTCGTAAGTTACTAGTATTTGACCACAGGTGCCTTAGAACTATTGCGGGTATCTGCTGGGATCACCGGGTAAGTAATAGTGAGGTTAGACGTAGGGTATTGGGGAATGATTTTAAATCAGTTGATGAGGTTATGAATCTTCATCGACTGAGATGGTTGGGCCACATGTTGCGTATGCCTGAACACCGGTTACCACGACGCGCAATGCTAACCGGTGTTAGGGATAATTGGAAGATAGTTAGGGGCGGCCAAACCAAAACGTGGCATCAGTGCTTGAAGACACTAACTTCTGGTTTGAGCCATGTTGGTAGATGCAGACTGTCTGGTTTGGGTCCGCGTGACTATCGTAACCAATGGTTGGAGACTCTTGGTGACATGGCTCAGAGTCGATCACAATGGCGTCGGTGTATACACTCTCTGTCTTCCTTAAACTAAGAGATTAAATTCACTTCAAATCTTTCTTTCTAGGAACTAATTGTATCTTCTTGTACTATATCCTTATACACACTCTTTCTTCTATATATTACCACCACTGAATTAACTACTTCTATGAAACCGGTGTTCATCTTGTGCTAATGCGGTATGGCAACTTGGACCGATGCATATACGTGCCTGGTCCTACGTTGCAGCTGAATGACTGACTGACAAAACACGATCTATTGTAATAAATTCTGTTTAAAGAGAATTCACGTTCTAATTCATGAATGAGTTTTGAAATATTACTGGATAGGTTTTGGGTGGTCTAGTCAAATGTGTTTATTTTAGCAGTTGATGTTATCGAATAGCGTAGTCATCGTCTTGTTTCATTGAATTGAGGCTCTGGTAATGAACAATAATTTTCTGGAAATGTCACTTTCCTCAAAATTGAGCTGAAGGTAATTTTTATAGTTCTTTGTAATGTGATCACTACTATTTCACCACCAGTTTCTATAAAAGGACATTAATACCATAATTTTAGCTTGCAGATGGATGAAACGAAGTTTACCAGATAAGCGGTTTTTTGAGATACTGAATTCACTTGTTATTGAAGTTATATTACGTACCAATATCTTTTTTGTTTTATGTTAGACTGAAATCTAGTAGTGTTGTTCGAAAGCTGTACGTATCCAACGTTTAAAAACCTATAAATTCAAATTTTTTCAGTATTCTAAGAGTGATATTTTTAGTTGCATACTGTCCTACTTTCGTTTAAAGTTTGTGGCGAGCCATCTTTAAATATTTTCAGAAGTTGTAACCACTAAAATGTGTGAAGATGGCTCACAACAAATTTGAAGAAAAGTGAAAATAGATGATTTTTCAAAATAACATACATAGAAAACTGTCAACATCGGAGGCGAATAACGAGAATAACGAACATATGAACTTCGTTTCGCTCCGCTATAACGTCTTCACTGGTTTTCCATTTTTTCACATCTTACTTGATAGATCTATTTAGTTTGATTCCATCAAGAACGGTTTTAATTTTCCAACCAAATATTATTTCTGTTAGAGGAAGTAAATTTGATGCTCATAGATTTGAAGTTTTTCAATAGAATAACAAATATTACCTGGATTTTCACTTATTTCTTTTCATGCAATTCAATCGAATTAACACGCGTTAAAAGCTGGATCAGGAAAAGCATGGCTTAAACTGCAATTAGTGGAACATTTGATTTACGCCCTCGACTGTTCGAGTTAATCATATTATAGGTATCAATGCCAGTAAGGTTGTTCAAACCAAGTAGCAGTGTGAATTAAAATATAAATTTGAGAATTTTCTACTTCATCGATCAACAGCTTAAAATGTTGATTTCTAATGTGATCAGTTTTTTCAGAAAACAAGAACTTGCCAAAATACGATGGATTTGTTAATTTCTGCCTTAAAATATCTAATAAATCTAGGGTGAATAGAAATCGGTGGCCAACAAGTTATGTGTTTGTTTTTAGAGATTGAACGGATCAAAACTCCACTACTATACAAGTCCATACTATAATCTAAGCAACCAATTAGTATTGGTGTGTTGTTTATCAATCCAATAAATGCCATCCATTTTTCATAAAAAAAAACAATATATTGTTAAAAAATAATCGTTATCACTACTATTTAAGATATTTATATTTATTATTTTACCAGTCATTTGAACCTGTTAAAAGTTCTGGCAATTCAAATTCATTTAAATATGTTTGGTCTATGCCGGAGAATATAGAATTCGTCACTACTTTATATCGAAATGAAAAAGCAATTCAATTTGAAGAAAAAGAATGGATATGTCAAATCGAAGATGTAATTAGTATTTTCTTTATTTAAATAAACTATTTCACCATCTCAAGTGAATCACTCGTGATTAGCAGATCTGTCAGAAATCTAATTTTAGTATGTATGTGTTATGAAGTCTGTGGTGTTTGATAATCTGATTATCATCTTTATTCAATACCACTAAACTGATAGTTGATTTTGTTATTCATAACATTTATATACTGTTCCATGGATGTAAGGAGTTAAGTTTGTAAATTTGATTGTATTAAGCTTTTTTGCTTTGTTCTTTTTTGCTATTTAAACTTGGGTTAGTTAAATTTGTTTATCCTTTTATTCCCTGAAGAAGTGGCTCACCATGAGTCACAAAATGTCAGGAAATCTAATTTTTCTACTCATTAAGATATTACAAATGTATCATTAGTTGTATTATTAATTTGCGATTACGTTGTAAGTTTAGTTCCTAGTTGAGTGAATAAAGCAAATGTGATAGGTTTCAAAGATTTTTGCTATCTAGGTTTTATTGTTTATGATCGCTAAGTAGTTATATATATTTGGGTAAACAAGCATCCTTTGAGCTTTTTTCAGTTGATTTGATTTGACGTATTCATCCTGATTTATTAACTCTACACACAATATGTGGAATTGAAATCAGTGTTCATAATGTAAAAATCAATTACTCTCAACTGTGCAAATAAAGTCTAAAATACTTTCTACCCCTGCTCGGTGGCAGTGTTTTCTATTATGTATAATTTAATAAAAAAATAAAGATACCTGTTCACTTTTGCCTTACATAAGCTCATGTGTTGGAATCCTAGTACTAATCAATATCAATATCATTATTTTAATTTGCACATAAATGTCAAATATTTCCACTAGGTAACTGTCCTTTTACTAATATTAAGTCTTTCAACTTTCCGATTAACTTTGTTAGTGTGTCTTATGACAATCTGGCGATTCGGACATTTAAAAACATCAATATGGAATCTTAAACGATAATGACTGTCCATTAAAATACATATTTATTATGCTTATTTGTGACAATGCAAATTGACCTGGTTTAAGTTTTCATTTTAATTTAAATAAAGCTTTTTGGCAGCTTTTCGTGAGGTCTTATCGGTAACGTCTCTGACTGTGAAGCTGGGTGACACGGGATCGAATCCGCCAGGGAGCACCAGTTCCCTCGAAGATTACAGGTACACCTTGCTGACGAGTGCCAAGTAGCACGAAACCCGGGTCCAGGGTTTCCTGTCGACTACCTCCAATCACCATCTAATCTCACAATAGTGCCCGCAGTGTCGAGTCACCTAGACTGGTGGCCACATTGCAACATGATCGATAGCATTCGATCTGCACTAATAATAAGGACTAGACACGCATGACATTGGTCACCACCCAGTGATCAATCAATTGTGATTACATATATTAACTAGCAATCTATCAAGTAGAGATCTTGTTTTTCTTGATGTTTAAAATAAGAAGACAATTTATTTCTCTATTATTTGGTCTTGAATTAAAAACAATTTTAGGAAGTTTGAATAAACACCGCTTCTTATTAGTTTTATTTCTTCGAAAGGGGTATTTAGGTAGTAAAAATCTTTCGAAACTATCAGATATAATTGAAACTCGTAAAAAAGCACTACAGTAATGTTCGTGATTAGTGTTTTCGGCTTTGGATTTATGTAACTTAACGGTGTTTATTACATTAGGTGTACATTTTTGTTTTATTCTGATTTCGTTTTCAGGTTGGAGCTAAAACTTCAGGTTTACTTTCAGCATCTACACCATCGGTTAGACGACGTGTACTTGCTACCAGACAAATCGATATAGCCGAATTCGTCTCAGATTTACCCGTGCAAACAAATCTCAAAGTAGTCATGCGTCTCGCTTCTAAAAAGTTAATATCTGCTACAGTTCTCCTTACGCTAAATTCCGTTATTGTAAAAGCTGGAGAAGCCACGTTAGTTGATTTTAAAATTTAATTTGCATTTTGTTGTTTTATTCATAAGATTATAAGTAAGTGAGATTTTATTCCTCTAAAATTGGTTGTTAAATCAATTGAGTCACTGCTTTTTAAAGCTGTTAACCAATTGCTAATGTTTACTTTAGACTATATAAATATTTTACATTGTCAATGTATTACGAAACATTTTAAACAACCGATAATCTAAAACGATATATCCGAATATTATTATTGGAATGCAATATCTTGCACCATAGTGAGCTGAGTATAAAACGAAGTCCTAAATTTCCTTAATGAATGGATGGATGGAATTTTATAATTAATATCTTCGGTTGATCTGAATTAGGCAACCTTTAAAAACCAAAAGGATTGAGCAACTGTTTCGCCCTAGTATAATACTTCTCAGTCAACTGGGGATCCAACTCTAGACTTTTAGATCTCGGGAAAGCCTTTTAAACTTTAAACTACTGATCGCAAATTGACTAAAGTTTAAAATTTAAACCACTGAATGATAATGATAGGCTAACACTTCTAATTCGAAAACCATTGTGTTTAAAAGTAGTAGTGTATTCTTTAAAGGATCTTCAAGATATTTAACTGACTCGTGTAGTTTTTTTTTGGGTGCAGTTCAACATTGCCAAAGCCGCAAAGTGATTTGGAACATTATATGTTGGAAGTCATATGGGTGTTGACTGTTCTAGGCTTTATTTAAACTGAGATCTCTGTACTGGGTATTTGTTAAAAATGAAGATGTGATTCTGTCAGTTCTAAACGTTGAGCTTAAGCTAGAACATAATATTCTGATTGTTCCTACTCGTACCTTTCATCTCAACATGTTGGTTGGGATTGTCTATCGTATCAACCTCATCAAACTATATAAGCTAGAACGTATGTTTTTTGAGACTACCAATCCAGGCTCGTATGTCAGATAGTAGTAAAAATGAAGGGAGCAAATTTGAGTTCCTAGGGCGAAGTCGTATTACCAATTTTAATGGGATATAATTACAATATGATGTTTCCGAGAGATTGCTATCATCTCCAGTTATGCTGCCTTCTCATAACGCATGTTAGGGGCTAGAAATGGTCAACCCCATAAACCATTTCTTGCTTTCTCTTAATGATTTTCGATGCACATGGCAAAACCTGAAGATATAGTTAATACTTAAAAATAGTTGTTCATCGGTCACGCTCCCAGGTCATCAATCCTACTGTCAATCCAGCTTCCTTCTCTTGTCTCCGTGTAAATGTCCTTCCACTGTGTCGGGAGTCAGAAATATACAACCGCCTTCTTGCCTTTAATAGTCTTTGAGATTTTGTTCACACTCGAATCCTTCACTTCCTAACATTTCCTCTTTCTCTACTATCATTTACCATCTGTTACTAGTATTAACGATTCAAACTTACGAAATTCCGTTCGAATTTTCATGAAACCAAAAGGCCTCTTTAAGTAAGAGTTTGAAACCTACTGCCATTGATTTATGGTGCTTCTAACACACACATACAGGATCATAACATGGTCATTCACTTGACTTTACCTAGTTTATAAGGCACTCCAGCGCGATTTACCCGTTGTATATCTGAAGATCATCACGGTCTATAGGAATAAAGCAAAATTTTCTTGCCATAACTACAGATTTATCATTGACAAATAGTGTGTTAAATGTTAATTATTACTACCACAAAACGTTTAACCTAAGGATTATGAACAGGAAACTTGTAGAAATCAGACTGGTTTCAGAGCTGAACTTAAATACACCGATCCAATTTTCACTTTTTTGTCAAGTTCTTCAACAGCGACATCGTTTTGTGGTTCGCATCACGAGTTAATCTTAGTTAGACAGTGTTTGAGAATCAGAAAGCACTGGATAGTCGTTTTGTCTTATAGCGGGACTCCTCAACAATGCACATCCATAACCGAACTGAGGATCGAACCCTGGATTTTCAGGTCTCGTGGATGTTCTAGTTCTTTCTGGTTTTTATATTTTGTCTGAGACTAATCACAGCTGTAAATTATGAAATCCAATAATCTTTGCAACAAACTGTATCAAGAAATAAGCAAAGTTACTGACGCCCAACAACAGTGATGTTTCTTGACTTTTAGGTGTGTTATAATTCTCTCTTACGGTTATAACCCAGATATTCCTATCGCTTAGTATTCTCGGACACCAATCCCCTCGACAAGTCCCCAAATCAGAACACGGTTAAACAGGAAAGAGATTATATTCCAAATAACAAGGGTAGACGGAAGTAAGAAGCACAGTAGGAAAAACGTTAGTATATTTATAGTTTTTACATGAGAAGATTTCTAGAGTATTCTCGAAGTTTCGGCCAATGCTGATCGGGCAAGAATTAGCCAATCAGCGTGCACCAAAGCAATTGAGCATGCTTTAATCCAATCTATGTCCCGCTAACAAGGTGGCATTCGACTCTTGCACAGTCGGCTTTTTTTTATAGAATTCCATTTATTCAACCCGTAGGAACGAACCTTTTTTTGTTATTTTCATATCAAGTCAACAACAGACGATGGACTGTCGAAAGTCTAAACTCTGGTTCACTTTATCATTAGCCCAAATGAAAACATTCGAGACTCGAGACAAGTTTGTTGTACATAAACCTTTATTTTGCAAGTCATAAAATTCATCCATTAAACTTATTAGCCTCAGAAGATGCTGTTTTTTTCTCGTTTCTTCTGAAACAATATTAATAACAGGTTCCTTATCACAGTTTCTTGTTGAAAAGACCGTTCATTAACTATTTCTACTAATTTTTTTGTGCAACATTAGTTTTAAGATCTAAAATTTCTGAGCAGAATCGTCCATTGAATCAGATAGTTTCTTGATATATCACATCAGTTATCTCGTCATATTATTTTTGTTCGGTTTCCTTAGCTTTTGTGAATTTGTGATGGCATGTAACACAATTTCACTTAAAATCGAGAGTTGTTCTTAATAGATGTTATTATGAATTATTGAATTCGTATGTATATAAAGCCATCTTTCTTTTTATATCTACTGATCCTTTCTTTTGTTTCACTATTATTCAGTGATGAAGATATGATATCCATAGCATCACTCATGTCATTAAGTCGTACTGGAAGTTTTAACGTTGGCAGTGGAGTAACTATTAATGATCTGGGTGGTGTCGCAGCATTTTCACCAACAACAGCGAGGCTCTCTAACGTGGATGATTTTAATTCACATTCCTTTTCAAATAGTACTTTTCATACTGATCTTAGTGAATTAACTGCTAAACTACAATCTTTGGAACGACGTCAAATAGATCCCCTTGTAGAATCTCCTATAAAAGCAAATGGGAATTTTTCAGATTATTCTTCAGAATTAGATAATTCCAAAACAACTCTAAATAGTTCGAAAAACCAAGGTAATATGTACATATAGTTATTCTTTTTACATTTTCAAGCTTGACTGTTTCCGTCGTGTTAGTTGTTGAAGTAAAATTTGCTGAGTTATCTAAAATGAATCTGATCTGTAGTCTCTAGACGCATGTACATACGGATAACATCAGAATTCATAAGATGACCAGATTTCGTCCAATATTTTAACTATTGGCATATCAGGTGATTACGAATCTACAACTCATTTGACTATTATCGTATGTATCTTTTCCTTTCGATTGGAGGATATGTCTCTATTCATTTCGTTGTTATACCATGATCTCTAGAATTTTTATTCATTCACTAGTTACGAGATGCTGATCTCGTTTCACCTTTCTCATACGATTGGCTGCATGGTTAGCATGTACACATTTGGTGTAACTCCCGAAGTAGTATTTGTATAACGCAAACAAATAAAAGTAAATACTTGTAAATACTTATCAATTTAGAGTTTCACAATTCACTACAGCGTAGAAAATAGCAGCATATTACAAGAAAAAAGATGGGTTTAAGAAAAAACCAGATTAAAAATAATAAACATATCTAGCGTTTGATAGAGGATGAAGAGTGAATAGATCGTTTCTATTGTATTGGATTCTGAGTCATGATATATTGAAGGAGAACACCCGTGGGGAAAATCGAATGTATTTGAACACAAAATTGCAGAATCTCAGAGTAAAATCTGAGAACCATACTGTAAACACTTCATTTGCAAAATGTCAATCAATTGTCTCAGACTTCATTGTTCCTTCGTTTCTACACCAATCATTCTCTGTTCTCGTTTCTACGATCTTCTTAACCTTCTGCCACCAGTTATTACACTTTCGATTGATGGTATATACGACCTAAATTTGTCGACATCTGTAGCCCACACCATAATGACATCTAGTGTGTCCACTGATGTTCATCAGCATATTTACAAAAAATTAAGAATAATGACAGATATACTTGGTAGATCCCATTCGTTATTGTAACTCATCCTAAAAAATATTTACTTTCTCATTTCCCTCTAATGTCATCTTTCTTCACCTTAAAACAGATGAAATAATTTATTCTTCATAAGATTAATTTTTTCTATAGAGCATTGACTTACCTTAAATTAGAAATGAAACTTGGAATATTTTCAGTTGTACTGAATTATATAATTCCAAAACTTAAACCGTAACAGGCTTAATGTTCGCATCTTATGTTGTGATGAGTTTTTGGAATAATTTTATTCAGTGCTGTAATCACTAGCCAGTACTAAAGACATACGTCAACGTTGTTGTTACCGAAGAAATATATATGATATCGGTTTAATAGTTTTTTTATTCATATCTTAGCGGTTTTTATTTTACAACTAACATCAATTCAGAATTAATAAAAACTTCATATTTCAAAACAATGCACATGAAATCAAGTCTGAGCTTTGTATTAACTGTGTTTACCCATGTTTTGTTGTATCGTTTGGTATTTGTAACACAACTCATTTCATCTTACAGTGAGACTTATCATCAGTTATTTGCCTTAGTCTATTCAACTATGATATTACCTTAAAAGCTAACTTTTCTAGAGAACTTAATATTATGATTAGGATGTTCTATGTGATAGGTGAAAGTTGTTACTTAATATATAGTTTTTGAAAGTATTTTTTACAAATTCATAGCTAACATTGAATATTTATGATAGTTCAATTTTTCGTTTTCAAGATTCACTCTCATCTACAGTTGATGATATTTTGACGAAACCACGTATTTCCACTTTTGATAAAGCAATTCCTAATTCATCCGAGTAAGTAGTGATGTCTTTTATTGTTTTCGCATTAATCAAGAGTAAATATAATTAAAACAATTATTATTTATCAATGTAGATTTATATAATTCTTTTATGTTTCAACCATAAAATTAAATTGAATAATATTTGGGATATCAGCCAATTTGTTAGTAATTTACTTATTCTTAGAGTCTGTGTATATTGTCATCAATACCTAAAACGTGATTAAAACGTAATTTTCATTACTATTAAATGTTTAAATTTTATTTTTAACATTAAATAATTGGATAATTTGTGCTTTTTTTTCAAATTGTTCTAATATAAAGTTATTATCAAGGAAACCAACTTTAAAAATGTTGGGGACGTTAGATCCCCAGAACTCATTTGGAAAATGACCTAATTTTGTAATTTTATTTGGAAAATTTCAATTTCTTTGTTTTCGCATCAAAAGCGCTCTTTTCACCTCCATGTCATATCTCCTACTTGGGAGAATCTTAAACGCTATTGGTCCGTTGTATCTTTTGGTATGCTATCTTGTAACGCTTCCCAAGGACGGTTTTATGCTGTATATATACGTTTTGATTTGTGTCTAATGTTATCGCTCCTGCTTCTGACTTTTTGGGGAATATACTTCGCCGTTTGGACTTCGACTTCTCTCTCTAGTTAGCGGAGCTAAGACGCAATAGAATAGCTAGTTTATTGGTTTTTTGTCACAAGTCTTTGTTCCGTTCACAGTCTAAGTGAACTCGTAACCGCTTCAAATCTAGCAGAAAGTTGTGATTGTATTAAAGCTTCAGAATCCTAATGCAGGACAAATATATGTTAGTAATGATTAAATTAGTTGTTGTGGAATTCATGATATGATGAGAATGTTGGTCAAAATTTGTTTTATTTGATTGTTTTAGGTTGTTTTTAAGTACCAAAAACTTAATTAATTGTGTGAGTCAAATGTAGATTTTTGCACAACAAATATTAATCAGTTACTCTACAATTCACGTTTCCCGATTACTCTGACGATATAAGTTAACTTGTAACTTAATTCATTGGCTAGGGCAGCATTTATAATTTAGTTAGAGTCCATTTAACTCTTATCACCAATGTAAATCCTATAAATTTGTTATTTACGCATGCGATTTGCTTTCTACTATGATGTAGGACGTGAATCATATAGTTTTAATGTGATTTAAAAACATAATGTTAGCTTTTAAAATGTAAAAATTCTTCTGAAACCATATCTTTATTGTTTAGTAGTTTAAAGGCTTAGTTGTATTTACGAAGAGTGTTTGTACATACTGGCATTAATTGATGAAGCTTTTAAGTTTTCAAAAAATTCTCTGGAGAAATAATAACCATTGTTAAATGTGTGATATAGTGTGTACCAAACATTTCACTGACCTTTGTATTTACTATAAACTCTTGCATCTATTTACTCTTCTGTACATGAATATCTGACTTTGAGCGACCAACATTTTAGCTATTGGGCTGAATTAATCCACGGTGACTTTCTGATTTTCAAGTTTGTTATGATTAAATCTTGTAGTGCTTTATATTTCCACCTAAAATGCCTACCATATACAACGTAAAGTTTGGAACAATGGTGGATCTGAGTTGGTTGTAGGCTATCGGAAACATGCAGCTCAGTGTTGTGAAACGTTACTAAACTTAGATCAAGAACTTTATTAGAATTTTGCAATAATGGAATTGAACTAAAACAAGACACCACCCGAAATCAAAATCAGCAGTTGTATGTTATACAGATAAACAGCAAATAGAATTAAATAACAGAAGCGTTTAAACTGTACAATAAGTAAACTGGTTATTCGTAACATTTACACAGTTGTGAATAGGTAATCTTCAAGTACTAGAAGCTTGTGAAGAACATGTCATAATTAACAATAATGAAGGTCGTTGATAAATACATTTTATTAGAAAAGAACATAGATGCATTATCGTATAAATTATTCTAGTTATTTTCCAAAAGTGTTGCTTACCAGAAAGCGATTTAAATAATTTTAAAACTGTTTAGGATTTTTAGCAACCTTTACTGACGTCTTCCTAGTGTGTGTATGCTACTGATGTTGATAAATATAAGTAGTATGTGCCATCAATCGAAAGTGTAATAACTGGTGGCAGAAGGTTAAGAAGATCGTAGAAACGAGAACAGAGAATGATTGGTGTAGAAACGAAGGAACAATGAAGTCTGAGACAATTGATTGACATTTTGCAAATGAAGTGTTTACAGTATGGTTCTCAGATTTTACTCTGAGATTCTGCAATTTTGTGTTCAAATACATTCGATTTTCCCCACGGGTGTTTCCGTTCACTACACTACAGATAAGTATCTTAAAATAATCCCAGTGTTCTTATACAAATTTAATTTCTTTACTTTTTTTCTGCATCATGTGTATATGGGATCTTATAGAGCTTTGTTCATCGATCTCACACGGCGTTTATCCGGGGACCCTGTGGCATCTTCGTCTGGTCTTGCTGGCGTTGGTGTCGCACTAAGCGCGAGAGCTGAGGCAGCACTAGTCGACTGGATCCCCATTAACAGTCGGTTATGTGCTGTTAGATTAGAAAGTTCCATCAAAGTGAGAAGAAATCGGCGTGAGAAACGATGTCTTTTCGTCATCTCCGCCTATGCCCCGACAGATTGCAGCCCGGATGCAATCAAGGACGAGTTCTACCATCAGCTAACTGTTCTTCTCCAGAAAGTGCGTTCGACAGATATTGTAGTACTAGCTGGAGACTTGAATGCTCAGGTCGGGCGTCTAGGCACAGAAGAGAGTCGTTTAGGTGGCCGATGGGGACTCGTTGGTCGCAGGACAGATAACGGGGAACGTCTACTGCAACTATGCACAGACCACAACTTGTTTCTGGCTAGCACTAACTTTCGGCACAGTCATCGCCGATGTGCCACCTGGCGTCTCCCTTCTGCATCTCAAGCCTGGACTCAGATTGATCACATCGCGATCAGCTACCGCTGGCGCGGTTGTGTACAAGACTGCCGCACCTTTTGGAGTACCTATCTGCAATCTGATCATGCTCTGGTCTGCGCCAATCTTACCTTACTTTTCAGTGGACAACGAAGCGACCGCCACCAAAGGATTGATGTTAGCAAGCTGGCTGCAACTTCTGTTGCTAGTAAGTACCGAACCGAGCTAGCTTCTAGGTTAGCTACCATTCCACCGAAAAGTATAGATGAGCATTGGTTGCAACTTCATGACGCCATGAAAATGGCGGGTACAGTCTGTTGTGGGTTCGCGAAACGTCCCGCTTTCAAGCACTGGGTTTCTTCTGGTTCCTTACAACTGATTGAAGTCCGTCGGTCTGCTCCGGGTGACCGTGAGTTTGACCACAGACGAAGGATGTTACGTAATGAAATCGGGCAAAGCTTGCGTAAGGACCGAGTAGCCTGGTGGTCGGAGCGTGCCAGTGAGTTGGAAGCAGCAGCTGCATCTGGTAATTACCGGAAGCTCTTCCAACTCATCCGAGCCACTGGCAGCAAGAAGTCTGGTGTGAGCGAAACAATCTGCGAGGATGACGGAACACCAATCACTAACATCCATCGACGTCTTGGACGATGGGCAGAATTATTTGAAGGGCAGTTCAACTGGCCTGCTGCTGCGGCAACATCGGTCAGATTGTCCTGCCCTCCATGGCCGGTGACGACTGATCCACCAAATGAGGCGGAAGTGTGCAAGGAACTCCAACTCTTGAAACGTTACAAATCACCGTCCCAGACGACTTACCTCCGGCTCTTTTTAAAGATGGTGGTGACTTTTTGACTAAGGGACTGACGACGTTGTTTACAAAGATCTGGGAACTAGAGAGTGTACCAACGTCATGGAATGAGTCGATAGTTGTCCCTATCTTTAAAAAGGGTTCACGTCGTTCCTGTAACAACTATCGGGGGATAAGTCTACTTCCGATTGCGTCCAAGCTATTGGCTTCCGTCATACTTCGTAGGTTGTTCAGAACCCGAGAAAGATTGACTCGCGAGGAGCAGGCTGGGTTTCGTTCTGGTTGAGGATGTATTGATCATATCTTCACCCTCCGCCAAATGTTAGAACACCGCCATACTTATCAAAGGCCAACAATCGCAGTGTTTTTTGACATCAGGGCTGCCTTCGATTCGTTGGATAGGACTGTTCTCTGGGATTGTGTATTGAAGAAGGGTGTGCCTGAGAAGTTTATTAACATCCTAAAAGCCCTATACACAAACACCTCAGGCAGAGTGAGGGCATACAATCACCTTTCTCCACTATTCCATTCGAGCAGTGGGGTTAGGCAGGGTTGCCCAATCTCACCATTCCTCTTCAACTTTGCCATCGATGACATTCTGGAAACAGCTCTGACGGATGTAAGTAATGGTGGTGTGGATCTGTTGCCTAGAGAAAGACTTCTCGACCTTGAGTATGCGGATGATATTGTGTTACTGTGCGAGAATGCCCAAGTCATGCAATCCGCACTTAATCAGTTGGCAATCAGTGTCCGTAGGTATGGTATGTGCTTTGCACCTTCGAAGTGCAAAGTTCTTCTACAAGACTGGCAGGATTCTAATCCTGTACTCACTCTGGATGGTGAGCAGATTGAAGTAGTCGAGAAGTTCGTGTATCTGGGTAGTTGCATAAGTGCTGGTGGTGGCGTGAGTGATGAGATCAATGCACGTATAGTGAAAGCCAGAGCGGCTTATGCCAATCTGGGCCATCTTTGGCGCCTTCGTGATGTCAGTCTGGCTGTAAAAGGTCGGATCTACAACGCGTCGGTGAGAGCAGTTTCCCTCTATGCTTGTGAAACCTGGCCTCTCCGAGTTGAGGATGTTAGACGACTCTCTGTGTTCGATCATCGTTGTCTCCGAAGGATTGCTGGCAACCAGTGGCAACACCATGTTAGTAATGCAGAGGTTCGGCATCGAGTGTTCGGTCACAGAGACGATAATGAAATTGGTGTCACCATCTTGAAACACCGACTTCGGTGGCTCGGACATGTTCTACGAATGTCGTCCCAGAGAATTCCACGTCGTGCATTATTTGCCGACTCTGGGACTGGTTGGAAAAAGCGGAGAGATGGTCAGTATATGACATGGTGTCGTGGTATGAAAGAAAGCTGCAAAGGACTAGCTTGTGTTGGTCCTTCACGACTTCCTGGTTGGGGTCCGAGAGACGGTGTAACGCAGTGGCTAGAGACGTTATCAGACATGGCTCAGAATAGAAGCCAGTGGCGATCGTGCTGTAACCTCTTACTTTCTTCATAAAAAGTGGTTGTATCTTCCTTAATTGAAAGATCTCTTCTGATTGTACCTTTCCGTTTCCCCCACCATTGTTCTCTCTCTTTCCCTTTTTTTTATAATTCCCCACGTTCATTACTTTTTTTCTCTTTTCTCCTTCTCTTCAAATTATCATTGTTTTGTGTGGCGCATATATATTTGGTGCCCCCCTGTACCAATATTTATGTGTTCAAATAAATAAATAAATAAATCATCGATCTATTTGTTCAATGCATAAATTTTATCATTCGCTGTTCACAGTATGTTCTAATATAGTTTATAATTATGTTTATTTGCCTATTTTGTATCAGATTAAAGCCTATTTCAAATCAAAGTCGTTATGACTTACTTATATGGTGCCAGTTGGTGACTAAATCTTATGACAATATACAAATAGTTGATCTTACTACATCATTCCAAAATGGATTAGCTTTCTGTGCTATCCTGCATCACTTTTTTCCCGATCGAATGTAAGTTCTTCTTTTGTTATCTTTAATTAACCTGTAAACTCAAGTTACGGAATCTGTGATTTCTTATAAATGTTAAAACATATTTCTCCCATTTTTATCGATATTCATACTTATTGAACATATGTTTAAATCAACACTGATATCCTTGAATAATATAAATGAATAGTCTTCAGAGGATCAAGCATATAACTACTGGGTTCCTTAATAAACTGTTACTTTTTAGATTAGTAGACATGATCTAGTTAGCTTGATACAATTTATTTTATTAATTCTTGTTACACTATGGTTCATAATAAATTCATAGGTGTTTACTACTTAGTAGGTTTTAAGTATAGATTTAATTGGTTTTATCACATTGTTTTAGTTTATATTTATTCGTTTGGATAATTCATTGAAACCTATGATTTTATGAATCATAATTCACCTTCTTTATATAATCACTCCCTAACTTTAAAACACCTATTCAGAATACTTCACTCCGTAATAACGCGTCAAACTACTTGTCTGAGTCATTAAAAATCGAATCTAAATTCAAATATTTTACTCATTGTTTAGCTCACACGTTGAAAGTGTACTGTATGATCTACAACTGGATATATTCAACTGTTGACGTATTCGTATAATTAGAGAGTATTTAGCATTTATTGTCAAATAAACAACCATTCATTTATCTATATGTAACTTGTTAATTTTCCGTGCTGTAATCATAGTGCCATACAACCTAGTTTAGATTGTAATGAGCAGCCTTCACTGAATAAACCTACAGGACAAAAGTATTCGATTCTGTTTGAATATTAATTCACGTTTTTAAAAAACCATTCTGATCTACAAAATATACGACTTTAGTTCGCGAAGATAGTTTTTAATTTTTGGAAAATACCTTGGTTTCGTCTACTTCAACAGTTGTAATAAAAAATAAATACTTAAAAAAGTCGGTGTCAAAGCTAAAACTACTAAGTAAAAGGATAGGTTTCACGTTCAATAAAACAGTATACCTATACTTCATTAGAAATCGACGAAATAATGTTATTGAAAAGGAATTTTTCAACCCGATCTTTTCAACTAATACAGATTCCCGGTAAGTCTCAAACATCTCTCCCTCTGAACAATTACATAATACTTCCTTGTATTTTATTTATTGCATTGTAACGAATGATTTTTTTCCTTTAAAAATACTTTTCAAGTGATTACGACTCATTGTCTTCGGAGAACCCCCTACAAAATTGTCGACTGGCATTCGATGTGGCTTCTAAATTGGGAGTACCCCGTGTACTTGATCCAAGTGAAGTAGTTTCTAAAAGTCGTTCACCTGATTTGCTCAGTATGATGACATACCTCCATCAAATCCGTACATTTTGCTGTGAACGGACAAAAAATAATGAGGAGGACTCTTCATGTACAAATGATAACTTAGTATTAAATGGGATCATTGAACAATGTATCAAAACCAACAAGTCTGTTTCTCTTGTAAAGAGTTCCGTTTTCGGTTTATATATATATATATATATATATATATATATATATATATTTCAGTTTAATAGTTATGTAAATTATTATTATTATTATGCTTCATTAGCACCGAGAGATGCAATTAACAAGCGAAGTCTCGGAATAGTATATATAGTAACGTTATCATTAGTAGCGGGAAAGATTAGATATCAAAGAAGATAAGGTCTTCACGCTTAGGATCTGAAAGACAGCAAAGAATGAAAGGGATTACGCCACTATGACCGATTCTGATTGTTGTCACCTATTGTTTCTAACTAAAGGTTACGATAACTTCACAGACCCCAACCAAAGTGATTTGACTTACCTATCTTGCTCAGTCTAATGTGTCCCGACCGCCTTAGTTGATGAAGGTTCACTATTTCATCAACAAGTCTGTCATTTTTACCTAACATCCTATGTCTATTCTTAGCACTGCCCACTCGATCTTCCCGACATAGAAAACCAGTGCTTCGAGGACATATCCAATTAAATACTGTTAATTTACAAATAATCACTATTCGTAATAGTTATTCTTCACAAACATAAAGTGGAACAGAGTAAATTGCTGTTTAGTAAACTCTTTGATTCGCAAGTGGATGTGTAATATCCTTTTTATCCTCAGAGGTCATATGATGAGTCTTTCTCTCTCATCCTATTTGAATGCTGAATATCAAGTGTTCAGTGTCAATTGGTTGCAATAGAGGAATGACCTTATAACATATGTTCATGCACATACGAGGCATTTGTATGTTTTTTCTAAACTTCTACATGAAATATTTAGTACTGCGCGTAAAAACTGTTAATGTATACGTTTCATGCAATCGGCTTCTTTTATGAATTTTAATGATATATATATATATATATATATATATATATATATATATATATATATATATATATATATATATATATATGATTGAATTTATATTATTATACCTCGATTATTGTTCTGGTTTTATTTAAATAGGTGCTTTTTTCCCTATATGATCATTATATGTTAATTACATATTTCATATTCACCACTTTTTTCTTTACTTCGCCTATTGTAGTTCAGAAACGAATCATAGTTTGCAGAAAATTGAAAATCCACCGGATGAAAACTTGAACAATGTTAAAAATAATTTAACTAATCCAGATAAAGCTGTTAGATCAACACCTAAAAAGGTAGTTTCGTACAAAGTTATGTTTCATTACCTGTCGTTTGTCATTATTTACTTTTTTAAAATTAATATTTCCACACCTAAAACTAGTGTAATAGGAACATAGGTGTATTGGGTGTAGTTTTTGACATTATTTCTGTTTGATTGCTGTATTTATATGTGTCAGTATTTGATACTGTAGGCAACTGCCTAATCGATAAACCGACAATTGACTAACAACATTTTTGTTATCATCAATAACTTGATTTGTGTGACTATGCTGATTACATAGTGAGCAAGGTTCTCTTACATTTCTAGGTTCCAATGGTTAATGTGACCTACTTATCTTAAGATTACTTACTTACTTACTTACGCCTGTTACTCCTTGCGAAGGAGCGTTGGCTGCTCACCAGCACTCTCCATCCAACCCTGTCCTGGGCAATCCTTTCCAGCTCTTTCTAGTTATTATTCATCCTTTTTATATCTGATTCCCGACGTAATGTGTTCTTTGGCCTTCCTTTTTCCCGCTTCCCTTCAGGATTCCAAGTTAGCGCTTGCCTCGTAATGCAGTTTGATGATTTCCTCAATGTATGTGCTATCCATTTCCATCGTCTTTTCCTAATTTCCTCTTCAGCTGGAAGCTGGTTTGTTCTCTCCCACAAAAGGCTGTTGCTGATGGTATCCGGCCAATAAATGTTGAGTATCTCCTGTAGACAGCTATTCAGAAAAACTTCTTGATGGTGGTTGTTGTAGTTCTTCACGTCTCAGCTCCGTACAGTAGAACTGCCTTGACGTTGGTATTGAAGATTCTGACTTTGATATTGGTTGAAAGTTGTTTTGAGTCCTATATGTTCTTGAATTGAAAGAATGCAGCCCTGGTTTTGCCGATCCTCGCCTTTACGTCTGCATCTGAACTTCCTTGTTTATCGACGATGCTTCCCAGGTATGTGAAGGATTCCACATCTTCCAGAGTTTCGCCCTCAAGAGTGATTGGATTGCTATTCTCCGTGTTGTATTTGAGGACCTTTGTTTTCCCCTTGTATATGTTGAGGCCTAATGTTGCAAAGACTGCTGTTACGCTGGCTGTCTTTGTCTGCATTTGTTCGTATGTATGCGATAGGAGGGTTAGGTCATCTGCGAAGTTCAAATCTTCTAATTGTTTCTGAGCTGTTGATTGTATGCCGTGTTTTCCCTCACATGTCGAGGTCTTCATAATCCAGTCGACCACCAGAAGTAAGAGGAAGCGAGAGAGTAAACAGCCTTGTCTGACTCCGGTCCTTACTTGGAATGCATCTATCAGCTGTCCTACATGCACTACTATGCACTTTAGTCCGTCGTATGAGTTCCGCATGGTGTTGGCAACCTTCTCAGGGACTCCGTAGTGTCGAAGAATTTTCCATAACCTTCTCCTATCTACACTGTCAAATGCCCTTTCATAATCAATGAAGTTGATGTAGAGTGACGAGTTCCACTCAATTGATTGTTCGACGATGATCCGTAGTGTCGAAATTCGGTCTATGCACGACCGGTCCTTACGGAATTCAGCTTGTTGATCTCGAAGTTGGGCATCTACTGCGTCTCTCATCCTGTTCAGCAACACTCTGTTAAATACTTTTCCTGGTACTGACAGTAGTGTAATACCTCTGTAGTTTTCACACTTGCTCAGATCTTCTTTCTTTGGAAACTTGATGAGGTGTCCTTCTTTCCAGTCCATCGTCACTTCTTCCTCCTCCCAAATCTTGAATAGAAGACGAGGCATGTTTGTGGTTACTTCGATGTCCGGCTTCAATGCTTCAGCTGGTATATTATCGGGTCCTGCTGCTTTTCCGCTCTTGATTTGTCTGATGGTCATTCTGATTTCTTCCGTCGTTGGTGGATTGACATCTATAGGAAAATCTGTGTGTGCTGTTTCGTTGTCCGGTGGATTCATTGGGGCCGACCTATTCAGGAGTTCCTCAAATTACTCTTCCCATCTGTTCCGCTGTTGTTGAATTTCAGTGACTGGCCTGCTTTCTTTGTCTTTGACCGGTCTCTCTGGTTTACTATATTTCCCTGCTAGTTTCTTCGTTGTATCGTAAAGCGGTTGTATATTTCCTTCTTATGCTGCTTTCTTCGCCGTCGTTGCTAGTTCTTCCACGTATTTTTGCTTATCAGCTCTAATGCTCTTCTTCACTTTCTTGTTTGCTTCTATGTACTCAGCTTGTGCTTGGACTTTCTCTGCTCTTGTTCGACTGTTGTTAATTGCTGTCTTCTTGTTCTTTCTTTCTTTGATCCTGTCCAGTGTTTCTGTAGAGATCCATTCCTTGTGATGATGTTTCTTGGGGCCCAGAACCTCTTGACACGTTGAAGTTAATGTTTCTTTGATACCTTTCCAGCTATCCTCCATAGTAGTTTCTTCTTCCTTCAGTAGATCCTGTAAGGCTTGGAACCTGTTGTTGAGAGCTACCTTGAATTCATTGAGTTTGTCAGTATCTCGAAGGAAGGCTGTATTGAACCTTTGTGGTGCTGTTTGTCCAGTTGTCCAGTTCTTCTTTAGCTTCAGTTTTAAATTGGCCACAACCAGGTGATGGTCTGAAGCTATGTCCGCTCCTCTCCTGGTTTTCACATCTTCCATTGTCCTTCGGAACTTTTTATTGATGCAAATGTGATCTATCTGGTTCTCTGTGGTGTGGTCCGGTGAGATCCACGTAGCTTTGTGTATACGTTTATGTGGAAATATTGTACCGCCTATGACCAATTTATTGAATGCACACAGATTTGCAAATCTTTCCCCGTTTTCGTTTCTCTCTCCCAGTCCATGTAGTCCCATGATGTCTTCATATCCGGTGTTGTCCATTCCGACTTTGGCGTTTAGATCTCCCATCAGAATGGTGAGGTCCTTTCTTGGGCACTTCTCTATGATTGATTGCAGCCTCTCATAGAATTGATCTTTAACGTCGTCGTTGCTATCATTGGTGGGTGCATAACATTGGATAATGTTCATTGTGATCCCCTCCTTCTTTGTTTTGAATGATGCTTTGATGATTTTGGATCCGTGAGATTCCCATCCTACAAGTGCATTTTGTGCTACTTTGGACAGCATTAGAGCAACTTCCTGAGTGTGTGGAGCATTTTCCTCTTTGTGACCGGAGTATAGCAGCATCTCTCCCGTATTTAGCCTTTGTTGTCCAGCCTGGGTCCAATGGGTTTCGCTGATTCCCAGTACTGCCAAGTTGTATCTCCTCATTTCTGTTGCTGTTTGACTGGTTTTGCCGGTCTCCTACATTGTCCGAACGTTCCATGTACCTATAAAAATTGTTACTCCTGTTGTTAGAAGGGACATCGGCCTCGTGGCTTCCGAAGGAACTCGGCTTTCATCATGAAGCGTCATATTTCTTCTAAATGAAGACCTACCTCCCAGGGCAGAGCTTAAATGGTTTGAATTATTTTTTCTGGTTAGCGTTTTTTAGCGATTTATTTTTGTACGGGGTGGGGTTGCTAACCCCATGCTCAACCCTCCTCCTTTACCCGGGCTTGGGACCGGCAGTAACTCTGGAAGACCTATAGGCGGATTTACTTATTTTAAGATGACGAATGACTATCATATTGGAATTAGAAAACTACTTTCTTCATGACTTAGTTTTTCTGTACTGCTTATGAATAATATATGATCATATAACCGGGTTTTTAGTTTTTTAACGGTTCATAATGAAAAGAATATCAAGACCATGATGACAACAATGAATTACAATTTAAATGGCTTATTCGTTACGTGATCTATTAAAACCTGACGAAGTTTTTAGCGTCGATTCAAGCCATCATTCTTACCTTTCTCATTATGCAAACATCAATTCACTAAATAATGACAGAGTGAAAAATGTAGACATTTACAAAACGGAATAGACACAAGTATTGTATCGGAATATCATGTTGTTTTCACTCGGTTTTTTAGGCGCACTTCCAAAGCGATTTGAATAGTTACTTGTGTTTTATTAGTATCCTTATTTAAACACGGTTTAAAACATATCAAACACATATAATTGTTTTTTTTTAAATTGTGGCTTGATATATATATTCAGTACCTCCTAATGATTAAATCACTCATATTTATTTGGTTTTGAGGTTAATGTGTTTATGTGTCAGTTTTTTTCTGAAACGACTGTTTACGATCTGATTTCGATACATCCTATCATTTTCAGTTTTACATACTTATCGTAGTCTTTTGTCGCCGAAAAATATGAGTTTCGTATGTCTGATGTGAATAAATTGATTTTGATACCATTCAACTTGAGTTTGTTTATTGATAATAAACGTTATAGTTCAAATGGTTATTTGTTATACTATGATCTGGTAAAATACATGTGCAAATGATCATAGTAAAACATATTTAAACTATTATGATAGGACAACAGTTAACGTATGGCTAGAAAAATCTTCAGACTTATAAGAGTAATGACTATTAAAATGTCAGCTATCTCTCACAAAGACGAAATAGTTGTATACTCTAAGTCCAGAATATTTCAAAGGACTATCCGGTTTCCGGTTACCTACTATTTCCAAATAGCCTGAATAAAGGTTTATATTAGCCCTTCAATCCATCACTTGGTGAATTTGAAAAGGCTATTCTAATGCTACTTAAGTACTGTAGGACCTGATAGACTAGTTCAGGAATTCCTTAAGGATGATGATTCAGTTTTGGCAGTTGTAATTATTGCGATATTAGCTGGAGTCTTATAACCGAGCATAATCTTAACTAACTGATATCAATCTCTACAAGGAATAACTTAAATTCTTTTGTGATACCTAGTGATGAAACACTGACTGATATTATTTTTTAATACATTAACCTTTGTAATCATTGTACACTTAATTATGGCTTGGGAAAAGTAGTCATATTTCAAATGTTGACGTGAATATTTTGTTCAAATATTCACTCTTCCTTAAGCTTTAGAACATAGGTGTATCTACTAACCCCCTACCATAGCTGTATATCTTGATTTTAAAGTGATACTCGACTTTGTAGATAGCGATATTTTGTGTCGGTGATTTTCGTTGACAGGCCTACCAATGAAGTACACAAACCTTGTGAGTGTTCTCTACTTATGCGCTACTGATCGAATCTGAGTCTTGTCATGGATTTCAAGCTAGATTGATGTGATTCAGAGTTGCCCACTTTGCTCTTTCCTACTTAAATTTTTTTATTGATGTCTTCTTAAAAGTCATACTTGTTTCATCTAACTTTTCAGAGATAGATCTCCATCCTGAAAAATTACTAGTGGTCTCAGATTATGCGGATTATAGATGCTGTGCCTGATTCAATTTTGCTTATTACTGACTGACTGCAGTTTCTATATAAATGTGTATAGGTTTTCTAATGATCTTTTCTTATTTTCTATCCTATCTGTTCCTTGGCAATTACTTTTCTAATTTTCTTTTCGCAAGATTTTTTACCCTATGCAGTTTTTGAGGATCAATAAATTGGATGATTTAGAATATTTACATAGATTTTACTTCATGTCGATAAAACGAGGTTCAAAACTTTGGTTAATTTAATTTCCGTAACGATTAATTCATCACTTTACTTAGACATTCTTCAAGTAGTTAGATAACTTCATATGTCAATATATTTCTGTTCAAAGGTAAATTAATCAACAAATAAACTAAAAATAATTTTTCTGTGGAAAGTACCTTTGTGATAAATATCATAAAAGTAAATGATCTGAGTATTTAGTTATTGATTATACGATTATATGTCGGTAAGGTTTTGTCTTCCAATGATTAAGAAATTAGGGCCTTGGAAAGTGTTACAGTTCAACCGATAAATTTTAGTACTTTATTCATCAATCTACCTTTTTCAATTTTTCATTGTGCTCTCAATTATCTATGAATGAAAACTTGTTGGGAAGTACTTTTTATTTTCTAAGACATTTACGTATCGAAATTGTATGTTTCTACACATGAATTTTTCTTATTAATGATTAAATATAATGCTAACAGCTCTCTACTTTACTAATTAAAAAAAATATTCTATTCATTCTTTTTTACCATTTTTTTTTCAAAGAAAATTCCTTTAATGAATTATGAACATATGTTGGCTAAAGCACGTAGTCTCTTGCAACAATCACGTCTAAATTATTTAGCACCAACAAGTCGACCTGGTGCTTTACCGCCTTTAGCGCATCCTCGTAAACCACATCCTATATCTGGTTCATTGACAGCAATTCATTCAGTAGATGAAAATTTTAACCGAAATCCAATGACAGAAGAAAGTTTAACGAATACTACATTAACTGAAGGACAAAATCATCGATTGACTGATACAAAGTTATGTACAAGTAAGATTTAATTTTTGTTAAATAATTTTTCTCGTTCTTCTGTAGTGCCTCACGTTTATCATGTACACGTTTCTGTACTTGACTTTCAGTTATTCTTGTTGTATGAGGGGCTGTCATATTATTTGATTAAGTAAATGAAAAATTATAACAAAACAAGTTTCAGACTTGAGTGTTAAATTCCTAAACACCTAAATCATACGTGAATATATGTGTTTTTTAGGTTAATATATTTTAAAAATTGAATTCAAATGGCTCACTATGTATGTAAAATGTTGATAAATTATTGGAAGAACCCAGCATACATATATTTGAAATATTGTGCTCTTTTAGGAACGTCAATGTTCTCTTGAATATAGTCCAAGTAAACTAGCTACATTTCTGGTCGGTTCATGACTCCAAGTCTTGTAGCAAAGTTTAGCCTATCTATGCATGCTTGTTCTATCAATCTGTTGAAATTATTAAGTAATTACTTCTCAAGAAAAATACGATAGTATTATAATATGGTATTGAATTGTATTGTTTTCAAGCATCTTAATGATGAATCATCAGTGACTTCAGTGTACACACATCTTATATGTGTACGTTCAGTCGTTTTCATGACAGATTATTCAGTTAATAAGTATTCAAAATTTGAATTTGCTTTATTTCATATTACTTAATCATGTATTTTTTTCATTTGATTTAATCAACTCTGAATATATTCAGCTCTTCTAAAAATTTTAAAAAAATGCTGCATAATGTAGTCGATGTATTCATTCATAGAGTTTCAGTAATGAATGCAAATTTCTTAATTAATACTATTTTTTCACGTTTATTGTTTACGTTACTCAACTGTAGGTATTTATAACTTTATACGCTATCATATTGAAAATAATGGAAATTGCTTTATTTTTATAATACTATTGTTTAAACTTTATTTTCTTTGCGTGTAATATAAAATTACAAACGTTTTTAGACTGAAACAATTTGTTGCTTTGATTCCTTAAACGAATAGTAAATTTATGTTGGTAACAGACTTCATTTAGTTAGTTCCAACTTCTTCATATATCAATCCGTTTCGTCAAAATTAAGTTAGATAGACACTAGTTACGTACTTACGCCTGTTACCCCTCGTGGAGGAACATAGGCCACTGACCAGCATTCTCCATTGAACTCTGTCCTGGGCGATCCTTTCCAGTTATTATTCATTCTTTTGATAACTCCTTACAATTACCAAATAGTGTGTTCCTTTGTCCTCCTCTATTCCGTTTCCTTTCAGGATTCCATGTTAGTGCTTGCCTCGTAATGCAGTTTGATGATTTCCTCAATGTATGTCCTATCCATTTCCAATGTCTTTTCCTAATTTCCTCTTCAGCTGAAAGTCGGTTTGTTCTCTCCCACAGACTGCTGCCGATGGTATCCGGCCAACGAACATTGAGTATCTTACGTAGACAGTTGCTTATAAATGAATGTTTCTTTTTGATGATGGTTATAGTAGTTCTCTAAGTTTCAACTACGTATTGTAGGACTAACTGACTTGACGTTCGTTTTGAAAATTGTGATTTTAATATTGGTTGACAGTTGTTTTGAGTTCCATATGTTCTTCAAATGTAGGAATGCGACCATCGCTTTGCCGATCATTGCTTATACGTCTGTATCCCGTCTTCCTCGTCCGTCGATGGTGCTGTCCAGATACATGGAGTGATTGGGTTGGTGTTCTCCTTGTTGTATTTGAGGATCTTGCTTTTCCCCTTCTTTACGTTGAAGCTTACTGATGCAGAGGCTTCTGCCACACTAGTTTTCTTAACCCGCACACTGTCAAATGCTTTCTCATAATCAAGGAAGTTGATGCATAGTGACGAGTCCCATTCGATCGTTTGTCCAACAATGATCCGTAGTGTTGCGATTTGGTCTTTTATTTTTTTTATTTGAACACAAATATTGGTACGAAGAGGCGCACTTGATTTGTGTGTGAGCTGTGATACTGCCCGGTTGCCCAGACTGAAGCAGGTGGTTTTCTTAGCGAGTCAGGCCTGGACCCTTTCACCTAAAGGTCTGATCCACAAGGTAGTGGAGCAACGTAAGAAAACGCATTTCCATGGTAGCCGTTGACCAACGATTGGTTCACATGCCATTTGTTTCTTCAGGATCCTGGAGCCCATGTGCTTGTAATCATGATTTTCCAACCCCCTAGGTGGACCCGCCATGTACACCGATCCTTATGGAATCCGATCTGTTGATCTGGAAGCTGAACATCCACTGAATCTTTCATCGGTTCGATAACTCTGTTGAAATCTTTTTCTGGTACTGACAGTTGTGGGATTCCTCTTTAGTTTTTGGTACTCGTCAGCAAGGTGTACCTGCACTCTTGAGGGAACTGATGCTCCTTGACGGATTTGATCCCTTGTCACCCAACTTCATAGTCAGAGACGTTAACACTGGGTTATCCGGGCCGCGACTGAACTCCTGTAGGACTGAGGTGTATTTACAATTAATTGATCACCACCACATTGCACGCAATGTCGAGTCACCTAAACTAGTGGCCACATTGCAACTTGGTCGATAGGATTCGATCTGCGCCATAAAGGATCTGACACATATGATATTGATCCACCACTCAGTGGCTTCTGATGAATATCGGCTTTCAACATGAGGCTTCATAATTCTTCTTTCCACTCGGAGGGCAAAGTTTGAATTATTTGTTCTGGTTGGCGTGTTTTAAGCACGATTATTTTCTACGGGATGGGGTTGCCGTTCCCATGCCCAACCCTTCTCCTTTACCCGAGCATGGGACGGGTAGTAACTCTAGAAGAGCTACAGACGGAGTTAGATACACATTAGTACACAAATACGAAAATATTATACATACTTTGCTTATTATTAGAAGTTAGTTTTGAGAGATAATAATAAGCTCAAATGTATATTTTTTTACAGAGATTAGTTTGTAATAACACAATAATGTCCATTTACTCAAAGAAAGCAACAGCAATTATCTCCAATAAGTTTTTATAATTTCGTGATTGTTTTAGTATAAAAAGTTGATTAAATTTATTGTTTGTGTTTTATTATTTTTATGAAAAAATTAAATATCTCACTTGGTTTTTACTACCTTCTAATAATAATGTTTAACACTTTTTTTTCCCTTTTTCATGCACCAATTTTCGTTTTATCATATTAATCTATATCTATGTCCATTTATCTACGTATATATATATATATATATATATATATATATATATATATATATGGATATGCGCACGTATTACCTACTGAACTATCATATATCTACTTATTTCCATTGAAATTACACTGCGCTTATATTAAATTGATGTGAATGCTATTCGTTTATTTCTTCATTCAACAATATTGCTTTGGTTGCATAATTTTCTTGATGTCTATAATATGACTGAATACACTTGCATATATATATATATATATATATATATATATATATATATATATATATGCACGGCTATGTTAATGCCTATTGTCTGCCTTGTATCTTGATAATGTTCATTGGTTTGTGTGTAAAATGACATTCATATTATTATTTATATAATTTTGTTTACCTATACAAAATATTATTTCGGAATAATCGAATAAATAAATGCATTTTTATTTATTTAGAACATCGAAAATCGCATAAAACTTTGTACAGATTTAATTCAGATGGTAGTTTTTTAATTTGTTTAAATTTACTTTTATTAAAACTTTAATGATGATAAACATAAAACTGACATTAATTAAATGTTTGTTTGATTATTTATTTGTTTTTTTTCAAAAAAAGATTAATCTTATACAGATAGATTTCAATGTAGATGATCATTTTATAATTTTACCACAGAAATAAGTTCAAAAAAAAGGAAAATTATCGGTTATTATATTTTAATCTATTAGCATAATCAATATAATATTTAATAGTACATTGTTATTCCATTTTAGAAATAATTTTGAAGTATTATCAATTACATATTATGAACTTGATACAGATAAACTGAATTCATGTAGATAGAAATTGATCATTACCAATATTCATGTCATTGCTACAAAAAAAATAGTCCTTAGAATATCGGTCAAAACAATTTATAGCTCATAGAATACTCTTGATTATGTTTGTGTTCTGAGTTGGGCAATCTATTTATAAAATTTTCATTGTTATTTTGAACAATATAAGCACTTTTAAATTTCATTCTACTACCAATTGAGTAGTTAATCTTACTGACTATGTTGACGACTAGTTTTCTCTGTGTGATTATTATTTTTGGGACCGATTTCTTACTGATTAACTTTTTCAGTACAGTAAGTAGTTAGTTGCAGATTAACCTAATCACCTCATTTCCGTCTAAATGATGGCATTTTCCTAACTAAGCGCGTATCTGCAATCTTTTACAACTATTCATATAAGTGCAAATATATTGTATTCTTTCTGTAATGTGTTTATGTATCGTTATTTAAATGTAGAGTCTACCCTCTCACATAAAGTGTTTCTCATACCTGGTGCAATTTGTTTTGTCGACGGTCTTGCATTTGTCTTCTTTCGTTGTCATACATTTCAGTTAAGCCTCATTGGTTAACATCTTACAACTCATTCCATATTTGTTTCTCAAACGTTTTAACCGACTAATAGAACTCTAACTCAGATACATTCATCAGGACTAATCTCAGAAGCTATGATGGTATAATTAGATGCTGAAATATCACCAACAATAAAACCATAACTTTTGGGAATAATATATAGATGATGCGTTTGTTTTCCTTGAGACAAACTCAAAAAGTACTCCTTGATTGATCAGTAGCATTTTCAGTCAATAGAAAACTGTTAAATCACAAAATTCTATTGTTGGGTGTCCTGATTTTATCCAACGAAACAAACAAAAACGTCGTAAACATTATCATAAAAGAAGCCAATTCTCACAAATCAGTAGGAGCCTAACAATAAAAATAATAGCATACAAACACTTGTAAGAAGAGCTAGAACACACTTCAGAGCTTAGCGAAAAACATCAAACGCTGCATTCTGTAAAATGGCTCCTCTCGCAAATTCATCAGGTGTTTGGCGAATCGATATACCATCGCAAATTCACACGAATGATCACAAGATTATTAAAACCCGCCGGAATAGATGTCCCACTAATTGCAATATGATCGCGTCATTTCTTTTTTTGCGAAGACTGAACGATATATTTCATACACCTTAGCCGAAAACGTTTTATGCCTTTATTAAATAATATCTCCGTCTGTTACTGCTTTGATATTTGTAGCTTTGTTTCTCTAGTTTTTAGGCAGTGTTGACTATAGTAAATAATTTTTCAGCTTGAAGCATGAAATCACATATACAAGATTGTGAGGTTACCAGGAACTATAGCATCGGGCCAGTAGTGTTGTTAGATGGATGTCAGTTTCTAGTGCGAGCTCTTTTGATTTAGCTCAAATCAAAGTTCTCAAGCATTAGACGGCACCGAAATATCATAACCCGAGATATCCTCATTGTTCATTTCTAAACGCATAGCGTTACCAGATTTTCTGAATATTCATATCATATTACTTTGTTTTTCTGCCAGTCGTCCTTTTATTTTTGCTATGCTAGTATGCACACTAGTAATATGAATGTGTCACGTGATGAATTGCAGATTGAATGCCGAGTAATTTCTCAGTATGTTGTAGTGTTGATTAAAATGCTTCTTTTCAAGATGTAAACAATTATTTGTCTTAGTTTTAGCTTGCTTGCAAGTGCTCTTTTTAGCCTGTAACTATTTATATCGATATTTCCAGTTTATCGGTAATTTAGGATCGATTTGATCTCCTCGAAACACATGTACATTAAGTAATTTAGTATATTTGGCATATAACAAATAATGATACTCAGCAACCGTTTACAAAGTCATCCGCCATTGATATATACTGATTGGTTACCGAATTCTCGGTACAGTTCAGTCGCAAATTCTTATTAACTAATTGAATGTTGATCACACTACCAAATAGACCAGAGCTTTATTCAGCTGAGTATACTTGACTTGATTAACTGATCATCTTTCATCCATTTTACACATTAAATAATGGATGAGGGTTTTCTGTAATTCAGGTTCGTGTTCTATTGTTATCATGAATAGTTCCGGTTGCATGAGGTTATTGATGCTCACTTCTTTTATTAGATCAAAAAGTAACGCTTTGTTTGAACAAAATAATACCGATTTATTGGTCTTCTTATGTATAAGCCTAAAGACTAATGCTCTACAATAAAGTCTCGCTAATATTCAGATGCAACTAATAAGAGGGGGGAAATCATAAACGTAGTAGTCAGATGTATACAGTTTTAGTCGAACGAAGCTAATTACATTTATAAGCGGTTTTTAACTTTATTTCAATTTTTGTTACAAACCAACACCCAGTGAAAACCTTAGACATTTATTTATCTCAGTTTAAAACTAGTTAAAGGTGGTTACCAATGCTCTCATACAATGAATTAACCAGTACCTTTGGGGCTCGCTATGATCTTTGCTTGGCTACACCCGAGATCCACTAACCAAGAATGATCAAATTTGTGGAATGACTCAAACCCGTAGTGTAGCGTGTAAAGTTATTTAGAAACTGCTCTGTATTGTTCCATTTCTGAATCTCGTTTCTGAGAGAAACTAGATCACATTTGTATTTATTAATTAATACGGACTACTGTGTTTCATCTTAACCATACATTATAGTATTTCCTACCAAAGTACCCAGCTACCTGAATCTAAATGCTTATCATCCATAATCTCAATTTTAGTTACTAAGTTCTTAGTGAATTAGTTTCAAATTATGGATATGCTATACAAATACGAATATTTTCTTACAATGCACTTATTTATGTCAGCTTATGAAATTACTTCATAGTTGCTTATATTTGTGCCCATTCTCTAGCTTGTTTACATGGACCACATATTACTGGATAAACATATGATTTAGTCTATTTATACCTCCAATTTACAGGCACAATATGTATACCGAATGTTGATACCTCATTAAATTCCATTTCTAAGCCATTTCGATTTTCAACGAGTAATATTTTTCCAACACTTAGTAAACCACCACAGTCAACTATTGACACAAGGTTTTCTCCGGAACAAATGAAAGTTAGACGTCTACGTCTGTCACAAATGAATCTTTTTGCGTCGGGTCGAGGTAGTGGTGCACCAGTACCTATACGTATTGGTGAACATCATTTGGATAATAAAACGGATAACCGAACTCATGTCTTCACTTCTGTAAGTTGAAATATTTAAATTAATTATTTTATTGCAAAAAACGAATACAATCGAGAACTGCTTATTTGGAATTAGTGTTTCATATTTTTCAAGTGGCTCCAGTGCAGCTTATGATGACCGAAGTAGGAGCGAAAGCGTTTGTATACACTTTATTTAGAGGTTCAGTGTGAATTTTGTCGATAGAAAGAAACGTACGATAAGTAATTAGCTTTTGCTTGATCATAAAGCACAATGTTCAGCTATTTGGTGACGGAATTCCCGAATTGTTCGCTTATATAACTAGTTTTACAGGAGCAGTTTAGTTGAATAAGTTTGTCTTTATTTTTGGTTTTGAGGATAAAATCGTTTCAGAATAAAGCATATGGTTTGTTTTTCTGCGGAGCTTTTCTTATCATCGGTATTATTTCCTTGGTAGTTTCGTCTATAAACTCTAGTTTTGAGGGCAAGGCGTTCTTATTTCCTCTTTATAATTCAATTTTCATTTACAAGTTAAATTTTCAGACTCATTTCCGATCGGGACTAGGAGGAAGTGACTAGTGTTTTGTTTCTGAATGTTGGCTGAATTCTCTTTAGTAGTTTCATCTTAACGATTAAAGTTTACTTACACTTGCAGACTTTTTTGTCATGTTTTAGTTCGTGTATCAGCCAACAAAAATTTGAAATATGCGTCATTTCTTTTTCAATGACATGAATCTCTCAGCACCGATGTATTCTACTCTTTGGTCGTAAACCATTAACATATTTTTATTTACATTTCTATAAAGACATCGTACTTAAGATTTTTATGCAGAAATATTTTAGGAATCTTGTCAGGATATTTTTATTCACGTCATTGAGGATACACGTTTTATTCCTCTCACACTGGTTAGAAAATCCCAATCAGCAATGAGTTCTTCACTTATCAAAGTTGATGACTTACAGTTACTATTATTTTTTACAATATCATATAAATACTATGTTTATTAGATATACACTATTTTCATCTTTAATTTTTTATACTTCACTTTTATTACATCCTTCGGTGAACAAACATTTGTGGAACTCGTTTTATTCATTAAGATCAAAAATCAAGGTTAGTTACATAGAAAGTGTATATTTTGATAAACTATGATTAAAATGTATGCTAGTGTTGTAAAGCATATTATGTAACAACTCTAATTAGTCACATTGCTTCGTGACCTTCGAGTGTTATTCGATTCCAGATCTAATTTTGTATACTACATTGTTATTAATATTGGTGTCTGCAGCTGTTTATTTGGCTCTTTGCAATTCACAAAGTAGGTACTTCTTGTCGGAACGTTATTAAAAGTAGCGTATGGGACTTCTCTACTTCCTACGGTTAATTACATTAAATTCATAATAAGATTGGCCAACTAATTTACCTACTGTCAAAAACGATTGTATACTAAACAACTGTTCAGTCGTTTAACAGGGTAATTAATACGGCGTAACGGTTGTTTACTTTTATTTACGTTGAAGTATAAGAACCGCATAATGAAAACAAGTTTTTTAAGATAAAAGTATTATAATGAAGAACTCCTTGCCGATGAAAGTTGTTCTCCGCTAGTTTACAAATTATATTGATCTAAAAATCTGGATGTATAAGTATCTTGTTTATGTGAATAGACTTGTTTTGATCAAAAGACTGATTTCTTTCCTAAACCAGAATTGTTTCTACTAATTTATGAGATTCAGTTATATCCATTCATTATATCGATTTACAATATTTTCATCTTTTATAGGCTCTTCAGTCAATAACAGTTCGTCTAATGCACTTCTCTCCGTTTCGAATTATATCAGCAATGAGCAGGCTGAATTAGAAGAGGCGCAAAAGGAGTTAGATAAAGAAGCAGCTGTACTAGAGCAGCGTTTACGCCAACAAATGGCATACGAACCAGGCACCGCATTAGAAGAAGAATTGTTAAGACGATGGTTTATGTTAGTCAATAAGAAGAATGCCCTAATCCATCGGGGCTTCCAGTTGTCTATAATGTAAGGCTGTTTATCCTTTTATCCGTCTTATAAGTGTGATGTGATTTATTACTAATGAATATTTCAATCTATATGTTATCTGAATAAATACGTTTTTAACTCAATTTATACAATGACATTTATTTCAACAACATTGCTTCTATTTCATTAGATTATTGCGATAACATCGAGTTCGGAAAATCAAACAGATTTGTTGGATACTTCCAAGAGACGTCCTCTGTTAAACTAAAGCAATATTAGGTCATATTTTGTTGAGATATTTTAAACCAGATTACATTAAAGACAGAAGCGTGAAAAACAGAATAAAGAGAATAGAGTACATTCAAATAAATCCAGTAGGTTGTCAAAAAGTCATTTTCCTTTTAAGCTCACTACCATTTATTCCGCTGTGATTTGTCTAGCTTCTGCGAAATTAAGGCAGTCAAAAGTTGCCAAATGAGATCACCTTTTCCCAGTCACGTGCAAGTTATTGATCAATAAATGATTTCATTCCCTAAGGAGTAGGTATATGTATGAATAGATGTGTAGCGGTTTAGCACGTCAAACTTTCTTTACTCGTAGTTTTCTCACTGGTAGCCAGTTAGACCTGCGTACAAGAAGTTCGTTTATCAGTATCAAACTCCAACAACACTCGTCATAACATATTATCTAAAAATTTAGATACTTTCTTCGAAGCGCACTGTAATCCAATTAAATTTTTGAAACTATTTTGTATTTTAACCATCCCATTTACCCTGATCCTTTTTCGTTTTAGAACCTACGCCGATAATCGTCACTTTTATTCTTAGTTGAGTCTGTCGTGATAATACAATTTTTCACCAAAATGTTATTATACAATTACATCAATAACAAATTGTTTATTTATTTCAGGGAGAAGGAAGACGATTTGAAAAAGAAAATGAAAATGTTGCAGGATGAATTACGATCGATTTTATCTGTTGAAGGTAAATTTAACTGGATATCACCACTGACACACAGACTTAGCTACTAAAATTACGCGAAAACAAGATTGCCTTATAGGATAACCATAAATAATTGGTATATTTGTGTTATAACAACGATGCAATCACTTACCTTTTGAACAAATTACAAGGTGCCAGACATGCCATTTTTCGTGATTTCGGTTCTTAATTTTGTGCTCAAAAACCTAACTTTCCCATCCTCTAGTGATTTCTGCCTTTCCCTGTGTGGTTGTCTCTGAGTTTGTTCTGTATTTTATATTTAATGACAGACTACACATATAAAGCTTCTTGAGACGTCGCGCTTACAAGCACTGGGTTTCTTCTGGTTCCTTACAACTGATTGAAGTCCGTCGGTCTGCTCCGGGTGACCGTGAGTTTGACCACAGACGAAGGATGTTACGTAATGAAATCGGGCAAAGCTTGCGTAAGGACCGAGTAGCCTGGTGGTCGGAGCGTGCCAGTGAGTTGGAAGCAGCAGCTGCATCTGGTAATTACCGGAAGCTCTTCCAACTCATCCGAGCCACTGGCAGCAAGAAGTCTGGTGTGAGCGAAACAATCTGCGAGGATGACGGAACACCAATCACTAACATCCATCGACGTCTTGGACGATGGGCAGAATTTTTCGAATGGCAGTTCAACTGGCCTGCTGCTCCGGCAACAACGGTCAGATTGTCCTGCCCTTTATGGCCGGTGACGACTGATCCACCAAATGAGGCGGAAGTGTGCAAGGAACTCCAACTCTTAAAACGTTACAAATCACCGGGCCCAGATGACTTACCTCCGGCTCTTTTTAAAGATGGTGGTGACTTTCTGACCAAGGGACTGACGACGTTGTTTACAAAGGTCTGGGAACTAGAGAGTGTACCAACGTCATGGAATGAGTCGATAGTTGTCCCTATCTTTAAAAAGGGTTCACGTCGTTCCTGTAACAACTATCGGGGGATAAGTCTACTTCCGATTGCGTCCAAGCTATTGGCTTCCGTCATACTTCGTAGGTTGTTCAGAACCCGAGAAAGATTGACTCGCGAGGAGCAGGCTGGGTTTCGTTCTGGTTGAGGATGTATTGATCATATCTTCACCCTCCGCCAAATGTTAGAACACCGCCATACTTATCAAAGGCCAACAATCGCTGTGTTTCTTGACATCAGGGCTGCCTTCGATTCGTTGGATAGGACTGTTCTCTGGGATTGTGTATTGAAGGAGGGTGTGTCTGGGAAATTGATTAACATCTTAAAGGCCCTATGTACAAACACCTCAGGCAGAGTGAGAGCATACAACCACCTCTCTCCATTGTTCCATTAAAGGAGTGGAGTTAGGCAGGGTTGCCCAATCTCACCATTCCTCTTCAACTTTACACTAGATGGTGAGCAGATAGAAGTAGTCGAGAAGTTCGTGTATCTGGGTAGTTGCATAAGTGCTGGCGGTGGCGTGAGTGATGAGATCAATGCACGTATAGTGAAAGCCAGAGCGGCTTATGCCAATCTGGGCCATCTTTGGCGCCTTCGTGATGTCAGTCTGGCTGTAAAAGGTCGGATCTACAACGCGTCGGTGAGAGCAGTTTCCCTCTATGCTTGCAAAACCTGGCCTCTCCGAGCTGAGGATGTTAGACGACTCTCTGTGTTCGATCATCGTTGTCTCCGAAGGATTGCTAACATCCAGTGACAATACCATGTTAGTAATGCAGAGGTTCGGCATCGTGTGTTCGGGCACAGAGACGATAATGCGATTGGTGTCACCATCTTGAAACACCGACTTCGGTGGCTTGGACATGTTCTACGAATGTCGTCCCAGAGAATTCCACGTTGTGCTTTATTTGCCGACGTTGAGACTGGTTGGAAAAAGCGGAGAGATGGTCAGTGTATGACATCGTGTCGCGGTACGAAAGGAAGCTGCAAAGGGCTGGTTTGTGTTAGTCCTTCACGACTCCCTGGCTGGGGTCCGAGAGATGGTGTAACACAGTGGCTAAAGACGTTATTAGATATGGCTCAGAATAGAAGTCGGTGGCGATCGTGATGTAACCTTACTTTACTTTCTTCATAAAAAGTGGTTGTATCTTCCTTAACTGAAAGATTTTTTCTGATTGTACCTTTCCGTTTCCCCCATTATTACTACTATCACACTACCTTACACTAATCTGTTCGTTATTGTTCTTTTTTTTACGCTCCTTACCCCCTTGTTTTCTTTTCAAATTCTCATTGTTTTGTGTGGCGCATATATATTTGGTGCCCCCTTGTACCAATATTTATGTGTTCAAATAAATAAATAAAATAAATACACATATAAAGTGTTTACCATAATTTAGCCTTTTGTGGAGACAGTAAAATTTTTCATACAAATGGACATGTGTTACGGGCAGTTAGGCGTAATGCTTGATATTGCATATTTTAAGCTTATAATATACTCGCCCGATTCATATGTTTGGTGTACATTTTTCACCTAAAGAAAGTAAGCAGCTTTGAACTTTAAACGCTCTACGTTTTCCGCCAATTTTTTCTATGTCTGTATGAATTTGGTTGCTAACATAAGGGAAAAACAAATTTGTTCTCATGACAAAAACCGATTAGTACTTATCTCTGAATTTTCATAGGCTTAAATCAAACTATATCACTTCTATATATCGTTACATTTGCTTATCTGGGTCTCCGAAAATCCAGCTGAGTGTCTTACTTTATCCTATAAATGTGAGAAATGAACTCGCACCACCTGAAGATTACGACAACAAAAATGTTACCACACGTTTATGGGCATAAAGTATTTGTTGTCTTCAGCGTTAAAATTCATCATTCAAGCATTGGACAATCACGTAGTATCATTAGTTACAAATGTATTTGTTTAACGAGTCACATTCAGTTATTAAACTTCCTTAATGCAACGCGTGTAATTTGTGTTTTCATTAAAATTTCATACTAATCGGTTAAACTTTTCTCAAAATAAAATAGATTATTTGAAAACAGATAATGATCGAAGACGAGAAGATCTTCTTTTACAAGATCTTGTACGATTGGTCAATGAACGTGATGACATCATTCAAGAATTGGATTTGCATGAGAAAGTGTAAGTTGTTTGTATTTTTAACATTTACGATTTTTGTAACTTAAAGATTAGCTGAAGAACTAGAACTGGAGCAGAACGCAGGTTATATGTCATATGGGAGGCGTAGAATCGACAAAAGTTGTGTACTACAATAATGCTTAACTTATCTAGAGAAGCATGTACAATGGGCTGTGATTCATAATAGAAAATATGTTTCACTAACCACTTCTGTTTGGGATTTATTTACTCGTTGATGTGCACATCGATTCCTTTCGAGAAAAATACTATTACAGTCTCTTTCAGCGCCATATTTCAATTAATGTCTCAGGCGATCACTTTTTCGTGTATTTCCCCCAGATGTCATTTATTCAGTCTTTTTTGACTCCTGCAGTAAACAAATTGTGATGTTACTTTTCATTTCCTTGTGACTGCTTTGTGTTTTGAAAAAGTTCACTATGCTATTAACTTTTATTTCATATTTACTTAAAATATATCAAATTATTTCGAAAACAGAATGATTGTGACCTGTCTTGTACTGTTTTATTTATCAATAATACGTTTTATGTATATGTAGTCATTAATATTGTATATTTCTCTTTCGTTTCCTGAGAGTCTATTATGGATTTCGAGCTGAGAATAATACAAGTTTAAACCAAAGTGAAAAGTATGACTTCTCATCGGTTATAAAGGGTTTAGACGAACATGATACGCATGTCAACGTACCCACTAGCAATTACCCGGAAAATGAGTGTTTCCCCTAGATTTAGTCCTTATCATTAAAAATTCATTTTGTATGCATATATATACTGTTATATGCGAAAACAAATCTTTAAAATTATACATAAATTTCTAAAAGGCATCTCAGGCAAATCAGAATTATCTGTTCTTTACTAGTAACTTTGCAGGATATTGCTCGGAACTTAAGTCTTTAACTGAAAACAAACGGCTAGCTCGTTCTTTTAACGTTCCTCCACACTTTAAACCCCGAGCCATTAAGGTTGCTTTAAGGACATCTAAGCCGAACACTTCAAGATTTTCAGCAGTAACTACTTCACGCAACTGTTGGTCAGTCAAAGGTTGTGCGGTTTCTCTTGAGGTATTTCCACAAGCACTTTGCAATTCCTTTTTATCTTCAACTGAAATTTGAAAAAGAAATGAATTACTATAGTTAAATTTCTTCTTCATCAGTCGTTCAGAAACAACAGATGACCAACCTATATAATTAATAGATTTAAGGAATTTTACTTACTGTCATTGCTTGGAAACATGTCAATGCACCTATTGTGTTCCGTTTTATTGACACTAAAAAGTATTCTTATCGTTGTGCAACAAAAATAATCTTTTCATTGGCATTTCTTGTCCGAACGTATTCCAACAGCTGATTTGTCATTGGACCTCATCTATCCATATTATCGTCTACTTTTTTGTTTAAAATACATGTACAGTAGAGCTAAGAAGTGGAGTCATCGTACGATAATAATTCGTAAGCTAGTCTATGTTACTAACTTTCGAACATTTTGTATCGACTGTTGGTGGATTCCGTAAGTTAGGAAACATCTAATATTACCAGAAAACATACAGGTAAAAAACTGATGAGTCCAGCTTGATGAAAATGCGGTTATAATCGCAGTTATAATCAACACACATTCAACCTATTCGTAGATTAACAACTATTCAACACGAAACGGCTGTGAAAGACTTACAGCTAGAGCAGTTTATAACCTCTGCATTCATACATATAGTATTCCACGGTAGACAAGAACAATGGCTTATCAGTTATCGAGGTTTATTTATTATTTATTTGAACACATAAATATTGGTACAGGGGGGGCACCAAATATATATGCGCCACACGTTATCGAGGTTAAGGGATTGAAACCAGAAAGCTAACAAAAAAGTACACAGTATGGAATAAAATTGACAGTAGTACTTCAATTAACGTACGACTGTTTTTTCCACATGTTTTTAATATGATTAAGCTTAAAGAATTTCGAACAATGTGGTGGAAAGTATAACTGATTATGGCCTCAAATATACCAAGCCTTAGAATGATTATGATGAGAAAACAGAGCTACTCGGTCTCTTATACGATAACAATTAGGGCGATTTCTAAACTTCCCAGTGGCTACCGAGGTTACTTACTATCTTGCAAGTTCAATCGAGTGCATCAATGTATATTGAACTCTTCATAGTGAACAAGATACTAACTTACCGATTACATCTGTTCTAATACTGTTAAGCATTTCTGTAGAATCCGTTTTGGCTTTGGTATCATCTTTGACGGGCAAGTTATCATCTTGTTTTGCAAGACTAGAGGAAATGTCAAATGAGGAGCTAGCCGAAATTTCTTCATCGCTAGAACCCGAAGACAGTTCTTTGTCCATTTCTTCTATCCATAATCGAGTACGCTTTGTATTCAGCTGCCTTTCAGAAGGAATTACAGGTTGAACTTCCGTTTGTTTCTTTTCTTTTTTAACATTTTCTATGGCTAAATTCAGTGTAATGAATTCTGTATCAAGCGACCTTACCTATATCCAAGGCTCCCCGTAGTTCGTAAGCAATTTTGCGTTTTTGTCGTTCATATTCACGATCTGAAAAACTATGTTCAGGTAGAAGACCCTGTTTTAAAAGTTCTTGACGTTTTCTTCGTCTTTCAACATATTCCTCTGCTTTTTTACGTTCCCGTTCGTCAGCCGTAGCATACCATTCCTTTAATTTTTTTTCCAGGTTTACATCACGCATTCTCCTACCTGATAAGTCTCTGCACATTTCATGATTGGTTGTCTTCTCGATTTGACTCCCAATAGCTCGTAGCATAGATCCGAAACCCCCTTTACCACCGCGCAAACGATAGTGCACTTGCAACAAAGCACATTCTGGAATTTCTTCCATATTATTTACTATGCGCCCATTATATGTGTAATAAACATCGTCAGTATTACATGCATCATGTAACCAATCTGTATAAGTTATATATCTGGGAAACGGAGCACCATAAAACGCCATCTGAAATGTCGAATTATTATTCATGTAAATCGTAAGTCATAGAGACATAGTAGGGTCAATATGTCCTGAAACGTAACCAAAGCATCCTTGAAAACTTAAAAGGATAACATAAGAGTTCGGAGAAATCTAAATACCAAGTGAATTTAATGAGCTAGATAATATACGGGGGCTGATTTTTAATCTGTAAAATGATTTAAATCTTCATGACTACACTAGTGGCAGTTAAATACGTTGTGCACTTTACTTCTCAGCGACAAAATCTGGGTAAGGATTTAGAAAACTCAATTGTTTGCCCAATTTGTGACTTCTGTTAGATTTCCATCTGAAGAACTAAGAACGAGTGTTTCATTCAGGAGTTTGCTCTGTCCTACTTTATGGCTATGAAACGTGGTTTATGGAAATAGCCGATATTCGTAGGTCGCAACTGTTCGACCATAGATACCTCTAAACCACTGTTGGAGTTACGTGGAACGACCGAAATCAATCCTGAGGTACGGCATAAGATATTAGGCAAAAATTATAAATTGACTGAGGTTGTGAATCCTCATCGATTGAAATGGTTAGAATACATTACGTCTACTGAACCAACCTTTATTCTGATGTACGTATAACTGGTATGTAGGTGGGTTGAAGGAAAGCTAGGGGCAGACACTCTTGATCTCAGTCATGTCGATAAAAGTAAATCATGAGGTTAAGGTCAGTGATCAGTAGCTGAAAATCTCAAAGGCGGTCTGAATAACCTCAACGTATCTATACTAGATTTGAAGTTCAAGTAAACCCTCCACATATACCTTTTAATCGTCTCCCTAAACTGTTTTATTATTATTCAATCTCTCATTATCACTGCCACAACACTCAAATTAAGCTATAACTACCAAAAATAACATATCAGTTTGAATGTTTTTAAACGTACTGAATTCCTCATGCAAATTCATTTCGATAATATAATGGTATGACTACTTATGACATTCTGAAAACATAAATGGTTATTTACCCATGTACATATGATAAACAGGGACATGGTTTGATATAAAGGAAAAACGAGTTTAGACGACGAAATATACAAGTCTCAACAGCCGATTCATTACAGTTTAAACCTTAATTCCACCACTGAATCAAAAACCATAGAAAAAGTGCACGAGTTTACGCAACACGAATGCTCGAAGGGTTATTGATACCTGACCGTTATTAATTTCAAAATGTATATGCTGTAACCTGGCCAAAAGTACATCAGTGCGTTCAAAAATAAATAAGTATACATTCACACAAAAGACACGTTCATAGTTACCCAGATTTGAAACAAAAGATAGTTTCTCATTATTAATGGATGAAATACAAGACTAATCAATACTACGTTAAATAAGATAAAGAAACCTATTTCTCACTTCAAGGAAAGTTTGTCCGTTTTGGAGAAACGGTGCCGAAATCGCAAAATAAAAGAAATTGGGAAGTTTTAGAATCAAATTCCTGTGAGGAGACTGTTTTTTATGTGTGCAAAAGGTGTAGATAGAAATCAGTGGAAAATTTACATGTGACCGATTTTCAAGAATTTTATCGAGCCACTAAGGACTTTAAGACTGACATCTATAAATTTATGCTGTATTAACAACTGACAGCTTCTGCCCAATTTTGTGAGGTTGATCAGTATTCCAACAAAAAGTGATTAAAGAGAAAAAGCCACGTAAAAAAAATGCGAGCTGAATTCCGGAAAATCAACCATGATCACTTACACTTGAAACGCAAATAGATTATCTGTAAAAATGTAGGTAATCTAAAAGAGTAGCAAATAGATGTAACGAATGAACTCAGTGTTACCTCCTTTTGCGGTACAATATCCAATAATATTGTCACGTAAATGTCATATGATTTTGAAAGGAACTGAAGAAACTTGTATTTAAAGGACTTCGTGTCTAGTAGCAGTGAATGACCAACATCTTTAGGTAGGAACCCAGGTAATATTGTCGATTAAAGAGGAAAAAGAAGACCAAACTGGCAAATCATAGTAAGATGCTATCATTAATCTTGAAGAATATATCAAGTTCTTTCCTAAAGGACTCCTGGGAATTCGCTTCGTATAGCTCAGCCGACAGCGAATTCCAGCATTTGACTGCTCTTAAGGAGTAGTAGGTATGTCTACAGTGTTATTCTGTGTCGTCTCCAGTTTCTGGATGTTTTCCTTCGGGTTTCGTTTGGACTAAGCTTAGGTAGGTGTTTAAGAGGATATCCGTAAGTGTTTAGGATGAAGTAAGCTGTTAGAAAGCCCCGTCTAAAACGCCTGTACTCTAGTAGGTAAAAGTCCAGTGATGGAAGGCTCTATTCATAAGGCTTGAATTTCAGTCCCCCAACTGATTTCGTGGCTCGCTGTTGGATACGTCCCAGAGTGGACAACTACGATATTAGTACTGTTATATTAATCCCAAAAGTATAGATTTGTCATGATTTGATTATCTAATTTATGAGGTCATATGTGGAGGTCACATCATTGTCTACACCGATCAATCGTATCGTGTTAATAACAATATGATACATAGTACTACTGAAGAACAACTTTAGGCTGGAGACAGTATGATATATTTTTTTAATGTGAATAAAAAAGATAAGGTACATAAGAAAGACCACGACAACAACGCTGAGTCATGCCATGTTGAGTACATGTTCCCACGTTCACTGTTTTAAACATTCTTTTCATTATTACAAGTTCAAAGAGAATCTTCCTAGTGGTCATGTGTTTAGCTTCGAAGACTTCAATGTTGGAAACAAATACATCGATTGGACCAATCCAAATAATTATTAATCAAATGTAGTTCGCAATCTGGAAGGTTTGCTTATATTCAACGTAACCCATTGCGAAATGTATTTAACAATTCGATCTTGCCTCTTAACTGATATGCCTCATGTAAGAGACCATTAATTAAGCATAAATTATAATTATTTAATTGTTAGTAAAGAGTAGGGCAGCAGTACATTACAAAAATCATGAAAAAATTTACGGATGATTTTGCAATAGGTTTGGGGGTTGCAACAAAGTGAAAGTAAATCTTCACTTGTAAGAATGCTAATCCAGTGTTCCGTACTAAAACGCCCGTCACATATGCATCATTGCAGGATGTGGACGCAGAACTCCGACGTCTTATCACCGGTTTTATTTTCAGCTTGGGCAGCTCCCATAGTAGTCTTCAAAATGTTGCACTGTGAATCTGAGTAAACTTCTCAAAGGGATTAAATTTTGTTGTAGGACAATACCATTATCCCTTGCCAAATCCAGATGATCTGTTTGTTATCATAAACAGCGGAAGCCACTTTGCAGAAATAGACACAGTTAGAGCCTACCTCCAATGGAGAATGAATTTACATACGATGAAGTCCTGATAATAAACACATATCGAGGTTCATTTTGCTATAACCGACTGTACCAGCAATTTTCCGAAAATTAATGAATATCATAACAATTGGTATTACAGGTGTGGCAGTTTGTTTAGACTATATGCTCGTAGTTTCAAAATCTCCATAAAAGGTACATGACTGAACCGCAGTTTTGCTTAAGAGCATAAGCAAATGATAACAATAATAGTTGCAGCAGATGCATCTGCATGTAGTTTAAGGGTAGTTATTTCACACAAACGTCCAAACGGAATAAAAAATGCGGTAATGCATGCTTTAAGATCGCTAACGCCTGCTGAGTAGTGTTATAAACAAGCAATGGCGATTGTCCGTTCTGTACGCCGTCTCCACAAACTGTTTTATGGTAGATATTTCATGTTGTTGTTACCTCTCTACCTTACCATCCACAATCAAACGGACAAGCTGAACGTTTTGCTGACGCATTTAAAAAAGCTGTCTTGAAATCGGAAGGAGAAGGGACTGTAGAAAAGTCATTCAAAGACTTCCACTCATATACACGAGTACACCTAACAACAGAAAATCACAAAATTCACTGACAGGTCTAGTGAGACGAAAGGTACGGCAATAAATGATAAAACGTAACCAACTAAGAAGAAAGGGAGAAAAGACTTTGCATAGTGCCGTAACATTTGTATATATCCGTGACTACAGACCTGAAAAAAGGTTTGGTCATGAAGGAAAACAGTGGGTCATTTTTAAAGTGGCAGTAAAAGATAAATGGGTACGTCACACGAACTATATACGTAGAGATCTCACCAAAAAAAAGCAGGACAGGGATAGACACTGTCCTGGACGTCTTAAAAATGCCAAAGGAAATAACGAGAGTGATACAAAGCGAAACAAACTTAGCATCACAAGAATCTACAGAAACGTTGTCACCACGACTTAAACGACAGTAAAAGAGGACCGTCGAATTTAGAAACAGTGAAAAAACTTTAAAAAAAGAGGCGCTAAGGCGGTCACATGAAATGTCAAATGTCATTGTAGGTCTAAAATCCCTTCAGGGACGATCATCACTCACAAACTATCTTCTGCATAAAATTGGAGCTCTGATTTATTTTCATAATTTTTAGCTGCCTAAATTGCAACATATGTAAGGTTAAATTCCGCTACTATAATAACAACTTTTGTACTATTTTCGAGTTTCTTCTGCCACAAATATCAAGTAACCTGTAATTCCATCTTCCTCCTCTCCTAGTCGTCAAAGTTTCATGTATTGAGTATAAATGACCGTTGTTAGTTCCAAAGAGAACTGGTCGTGCTTGCAGAAACTCAAAGTTGCCAACAACCAGGCTTAACAACATTATAATTACAATGTTGTTCGCAATTAATTACGAATGAACAACTGAGACTCGTCAAACAAATTGTTGATTATGGCAAGATCAAGTTCGAGGATTTACACAACCGACCACGAAAGCAGAAATCGATTCTACACCACATTGTCTCTGGCTAAATATTTTGAGGCAGTCCTCACTTAGGAACCTCTTTTAGTCGAAGAACTAGACCCAAATACGAAGTCAACAAACCTCCTGATCACTACGGACTTTGATAGAAATGATGTACTTAAGGCTATTAGCACAGTAAACGGAAATGTCAAGAGGATTGGATGGACTGCACTGCAAAATCCTGAGACATATTGCACAATATTTTGCAGCCTCACTGAATGTGATATTCAATGTCACTTAGCCAAGATTAGTTACCTACGGACTGGGAGGATGCAATCGTCACGCCCATACATAAAACAGGACCAAGACAACTTCCATCGAACTACAGACTTATCAGCCTCACCAGTGTCGTAGTTAAAACACTGGAAAAGGCAGTCGAACAGTCTACAATGACATTTGTGGAAACCACCAACTTGTTGAACAGTGAACAATATCGCTTCGGAAAAGATTAATCTTGCACAACAAACCTCCCTGTAGCAAAGGAGCAACGGATAAAGGCTCTAAACAATAGAAAATCAGCGGATAGTGCCTAAATAGACTTCAAAAATGTATTTGATGTGGTGATAATACAGGCTACTTTTGAAGATGGAAAACCGAGGTATTGCCGGAATTCTCCTAAAATGGCCTAAAAATTTACTGGTAGGTTGTGGACAGAAAGTAGGAGTAAATTCCAAGCGCTTCACCTGGAAACCAGTACTCAATGGAGTACTCCAAGATTCTGTCCTAGATCCTTTACTTTTTATACTGTATGTAAATGATCTCTCAAGTATAGTTGAGTCGCTGAAGTTAGTATATCCTGATGATGTAGGGATCTGGCGAGAAATAACGAGAGACGCAGATGCATGTTCATTTCAGGCAGACTTGAATATTGTGATTAGCTGAACTAAGGAGTGGTTGGTGCCTATCAACGCGACAAACTGTGTCTACATGTACTTTGGGGATACAAAGATAAGTAGGTACAGCATAGAAGTGCCTGTACCCGTGGTCCGGCCTCACAAGGATCCTGGGGCGACAGTGAGCCATGATCTTGAGACCACACCCCACTGCCGGGATGTTGCAGCTAAGAGGTTTAGAACCTTATGGGTTTTAAGGCAGACATTCACCGAGTAAGATACTACCATGTTCACTACAATATACACAACCTTAGTAAGAACTAAGCGTAGGAGCTGCGTTTAGACTGCAAGCCCCTGATTAAAGGGTGGCTCGGGCATCCTGAAAAGCGTACAGAGGTCAGCTACCTGTGCAATTTCAGAACTCCGAGGCTTACCATACAAGAGCGGCTTGAAAGGCTAGACCTCCCTACTATGTCCTGCCGCAGACTGAGGTGATCTGATTTCGACGTATAGAATACTAAGAAATGATTTTGGGTCTAACATATGCTTTCTTTTTTCCAATATATCGGGACATCACAGAAAACATAGCAGGCGAGTAGAAAATCCATGGACAAACAAAATACAGGTTCTCACACTAATTCAATAATTCCTAGAACCTGTCACATAAAACAGTGGTGTCCTCACCTTCAATTTACTCATTCAAGAGGACACTGGACACAAAGAAGTATACTGGAAAAGGAAATTACATAAGCTGTAGGTCTCCTGTCCTTACTACAGGAAAATTGAATCCGAAAATTATGTGCAATTACGTCGTTAACAATATGCTTTAAGCTATGCACATTATAGACTAAGTGTTCTCTACCGTGACAATTTTCGTATCCCAATAAGAAGTTATGCAGATTAACGCAAAGTGTCTGAGGAAACATTATGCAACTAATGGTAACTTATCATGAAGAACTACAGGACCGAAGTACAATAAAAACAACCTGCATTCAGTCGTCTTTCAAACAGAAGCTTCACGCAGCGAACGACATTTCCTTTGGAATTAGTATGCTGTGTTGTCGACAAAATTCTACGACTACACTGACAGATGAGAAAATAGACTGACCTATCCGCTTTAGTCGCTTGTTGGCTATATCCTTCCATAAGGAAAGTAGTTTCTTGCTGACGCGTAAATATGTCAATTGCAACCGTTCTGACGGAAAAGCTTTCAGCATGTTTAGATGTAAAATTTCTAATGAACTCCTAACACGATGATGAATTGTTTGGAACCTACTACGAGAAGTGATATCACTTCTCAAAACATGTTCCTAAAGGGTCGCATTTGTTACCAGCTGTACCATTGGGTCCAACGACATGCCATATGTTGCTACAAGCTGAAGTGTCACAAATAACAGCTACTTATGTAAATTAAGGCTTATTGTCAGCAACTCTTGTAACTCAATCACAAGTGCTGCGGACATTTAGTTGAAATCGGATGGTTCTACTTCAATATCGTAGGTACTAACTATAGATACTTCACTAAGAAACAGAGCTAATAGACGACCTAGGATTGGCCACAACTGTTGGTTAGAGCTTTCGAACAAATATCGGCCGTCATAGTTGAGTTGCAGTTTCACTTCGCTCAAAGTGATTTTGCGTAGCCAAACTTCGAAAATTCTCAGCAAATTAGATTCCAGTCCAACACAACAGTACACTCCTATGCCCAGAAACTCAGATTCCGTATTATGACTGAGACTTAGTACATTTGCCCGGACATGGGCAGTACAGGAATACACACCCGAAAAGATTTAGAATTCCGTTGGCCTTCCTTACAGATATATCACATCCTTTCATCATCTTAATTACAACTCTATCTGCTGGTTCATTGACAGATGAACAAGTGGAGACATTTCGGTAGTAGCACTATCTACAGTTTGTTAATAAAAAACCCAGACTATAGCGTTTGCTGAATGTTTCATTGTTAATGGTTGTTAACCGATATTTTTAAAACTTGACTCCTAACTTACTCAATCTTCTGTAAAAGGCCGATTGAGTGAACCTCATCAAGTTTGACAGACTGTTGGCCGTCGTTCGTTTCTTATCCCTTTCAACACGTTCAACATTATTAGTCTAAAAGAAACAATTAGCTGTATTCAGGATGGACAGAAGCGGTAATCAAAACCTGGCTGTATAAACAACTCACCTGCATGGCGTAAGACTTGAAAAAGTGATGTGGAACCGATGCCTTTTTGTCTCGTGTCCATTTGACATACCAAAACAAGACCTAAACGTTGGTACTACTGTGCCAACTGAACTTCATTATAATAATAAAAATTACGATAGTGATTGATTGTAATTTCGTCGTAAGAGGCTTAAACAGAACACTGATTATTAAATGTTTGTTCTGAAAACTGCGCGGCACCGATTTTACCCAAAAATTGGGAAAGTTATAAACACGATCATTAGTCTGCGGTTTCTCCCTCAAAATCTCTTTCAACTTTGGAGAAGCCTGCAGGTTATTATTGCATTCGGAAGTAATCCAAAGATAAAGAGTTTGAGCAGAAGAGTATCTTTGTTTCTAATTTTGTAGAATACTGTGAATGAAATTTTAACATAAATTTGATATACGAAACAGGAACGCTATAACCGTTATTTAGAATTAGAAGACGTTAATTATTAATAGACGATTTTCACTCTTTTAAATTTTAATAATTTTACTTATAACGCATCAGTCTTTTAATAAAGGCAGTAATTATCTGTCATGACAGACCGGTTATTATTACAAATAGTGATTTAATCGCTTTGGAACTGCTTTCACTTTCCGAAGTTAACTGAAGCAAAATAACTGAATTGATACGAAGATTTAGATACTTGTTATGAAGTTGATAAACTTTTATGTACAATCATTAATCTTGAGGTTTCTGAATAATGTGTAGGGGAGAACCTAGAATCGTACAGTGTCCCAAAAATGCGAAAAAAACAAGTGTTTGACACCAGAAGGTATGTTTCCTCAAGTGTTTTAAGATTATTGGGAATTTCCCCAAACCTGTGGAAATTCCGAAGTTTTGTGTCATTTCCCCGAAATTTTCTAGAGCGGGGTTCCCTAGCCTGAGATTGAATCGCTTAGAGCTAACAAAAGTTAATTAGTACATAAAAAGTAGATAAGACATGCATAATTGAAATATTTCATTACTTCTACCACTATTATGTAGGAACTTATTCTCGATAAACCAAATGGTAAAATCACCGCATTGTATAGTGGATTGATTTCGATTCGCAACTAATTTATTGTTAATTTTTAACTATTCAGAACCTTAGTACATGTTTTTTATGTCAAAGCTGGTAAGCAACCAACTTAGTTTGACCGCTAATTGGTTTAATCTATGCATAAAGATATAGAGACCACACATTTGTCATTTGCGACGGAAATGTTGAATAAGTAGACATTGTACATTCCATCAATACATGCAATCCTTCAATACCTTTCATCTTAGAAGCTGAGCTAGGACATTCAATCTCTTTTCTCGGCGTACGTACGACAACGAAGAGTGGTGACTCCGTAAAAAGGTCAATCTACAGGAAACAAACATGGAACTGCCAGCTGAATAACTTTCATAGCTAGGTTACATTAAATGGAGGAACGTTATTTACTTTTTATGTCACCGAAAGCACCAGATACATTGTACTAAATGCATTGACGAAAAACCTGCATTCCTCAGAAAAACTCTGGCTATTACAACTTTAAAAAGCTGGATATTTAAAGGTTAGCTCATATTTTTAACTATGAGAATGTTTCATACACCAAACAAGATGGCTAATTGTCTGATGTAACCTCAGTGTTTGCTAAACTTTTGTGCGCTTTGCATGAATCCGCTCTAAAGAAATTAGTCCCAAAGACGCATAGTTGGTCGTAGGTGATCTGCTATGGATACATTAAAAGCCACAGCACATGAATCAAGTAGTCAAGAAATGACTATGGCTTGTTGCTAACAACTTACCACAGTTTGAGAGCAAGCAAAACAGACAAAGCCTATCCTGAAAGTCAATGTTCTATGCAGTTAGTGAGAAAAACTCCAAGGATGATTGTTTTTTGAGAAAGCTCAACTCAGTGAAAAACGCATTTGTGCCAAATTACATTCGTATTACCTAGATAATATTTGACATTTCGAATCCCGAAACAATACAATATATATGAAACACGTTGACAAGTTGGAAAACCATACTTAAATAAGTTGGAGTTTGAGATGGGGACAAAAAAAACCAGAATTATTATGAGTCAAGCGAATAAAATAATCTTGAAAACAACAAGAACAAAGATTTTAGCAGAATAGCTTGAATTTATTTTATTTCGTAGGTTCTCATCAGCCGCTTACAACTTGTTATATTTATAAATCATAATTAGATAATGAGTTTAAATGACTTACATGAGAGTGTTTTGTTAGAAGTTATATAGAAGACATATTCGTATAGTGTAGCAAGGGTGTAAATGAAATTAATAGACTGAATATTGTGAATATATACCTAATGTGAAAGAATATTCTACATCATTAATTGTGACAACAGTTCAAAAAGGGGGTTAGAAACAATTGATTACATAATGAGTGAAAATTTTGATAGGAATATAGTGAGTAGAGTTCAGTTAAAAGATTATTAATTTGAAACGTAGTTGAAGCAATAAAAATAATGAAAATCAATGATGTAATAAGTACAAAAATAATAATAATTTATGGTGCAGCGAAGGAATATTTGTCACCAAGGCAAAGAAAGATTAACAACCATCTCCTTTTGAACACATAGGTCAGGTTTTTGACGCCTGATGGCAACGGCTTCAGAAGACTGGAGTTTGGCTGCTTGCTAATCACCTTGAAGGATTGTCCTGTATCAAGGAGTTGTTTGGTGATTGCACTATTCAGAGTCCTTCTTTCCCTTGTTCTAAGACTTTTTGGAACATGTTCAAAAAATCTAAGGTATTCTCTCCTTTCTGTTCGGCCAATGTAGCTGCTTTGGCAGGTACACGTAAATTTATAAATACAGTTGGCAGTAACATGAAAGGGGTGCTTGTCGACCTTTGATTGAGTTATTGAACATGTTGTTTTATAGAAAATTAGAAGTTTAGCAGCCGGATAAGTTCTGGCAAGCGCAATATTCAGTCTCCTACTGATTATTTGTGCGACGTTATCACCTTTAAAGTTAAGATTTATAGACACTGTCTTTTTATTGACCGTAGTTATTTCCCTCTTGTTTTCTTTGGGCTTTTTATGTTTGTCAATAAACTTTTGTGGATAGAAGTTGTTTCCTAGACATTTTTCTAGGTTCATTAATTCTTCTTCAAGTTTGTCGGTGGTACATATCTTTTCTACCCTGTCAAATAGTGTTTTAACCAGTGCCTTCTTGTAACTAATTGGACAAAAACTATTGAAATTCAGATAGAGGCCATTCCAATTGTTTTCTCTATAAACTGAACGTTGTACTGTCCCGTCTTTCCTACGTTTTATTGCAACATCAAGGAAGTGGAACATGTCGTTCTGTTCGTGCTCCATAGTGAAGTGAATGTTAGGATGAGCGTTATTGAAGAGTTCTAGCAGGCGGATTGCATGCTGTTTATAATTAAAGACAATAAATGTGTCATCCACATATCTGTAGTATTCCGTCGTTTCACTAATCGCCTGTTTAAGTACCGTGTTTTCAAGATACCCCATAAAAATATCTGCCAGAACTGGACCTAGTGGACTCCCCATTGCTACGCCATCGATTTGGCGATATATTGTTATTAAACTTATTATCTAATTATGATTTATAAATATAACAGGTTGTAAGCAGCTGATGAGAACCTACAAAATAAAATGAATTCATGCTATTCTGCGTAAATCTTTGTTCTTGCTCTTTTCAAAATGATAAAGGGAACTATGTGTATGAAATTTCTCAAAAAACGCTTCCCTGAACAGTTATTAAAGTCACTTAATCACTTTGTGACAGTACGCTGCAGAATATCAAGAGAAATGACAAGGGTCAAGTTTTATGGAGAATGTCTCACGTCGGGCTATTTCCCACGGCAGTTTGTAAAATCTTTACGTTCATGTAAACTTCCACCATCGCTTAAAAACCTAAGACGCATTACCAAATCTCATATTGAATCGACAAAATTACTCATTACACAACTAAGGACTGAGGCCAGTGCTTTTGATAAAGCCGTTAATGATTTAAACATCGTATGTCGAATAAAATTCATTCGTGATCTTGAAATCAAGGTTTGCAAGGATTTCCATAAATTTCTATCGAAAACTCTGTTAAGAGAACAACTATGTTTAGGGTTTCCGGAAAACCCTTCGAAGTTTATCTATAATTTATCAAATACGAAGCTCAATAGTATAGAAACAGAAGCCTTATCACTTGGACTCAGATTTCATATACCAAGAACAAATACGGACAGGATTGATACAGAAGCTCAATTTGAAAAGCTGTTTGACCAGTTAAAAGATTTGCAACCAATGAATGAGGAAAAGAAAGGATGGTTCAAATCAAAGTTAGCTGATATTGCCAACCAATACTTCGTGTCATCGACACCAAAGTCGAATATTCTATCCAAAGAACATCTAACAGCCCTAAGAAACACCAAACAAAATAATGAGGTGATGATTCTACGACCGGATAAAGGTTCAGGTGTAGTCCTAATGGATACAGCTGATTATGTAACTAAGATGAAGTCAATCCTAGACGATCAACTGAGGTTCAAGGTAGATAAATCCAAAAAAGATTTGACTGATTCAACAGAAAAACAAATCACAGGAATGCTCAGAGAACTTCTAAAAAAGAAAATGATTGATAATTCTACTTACAACGATCTAAGACCACGTGGTTCACATCTACCTCATATTTATGGTTTACCAAAAGTTCACAAACATGACGTTCCCTCAGACCTATCCTATCAATGATCAACTCACCGTATCATAAAGTTGCACGCTGGTTAGCAGTAAAACTAGAACCGGTTCGTCGGAGATTAGCTACATACACGTTAAGAGATTCATTCCAGTTTGCTGATAGATTAAATCATACGAATGTTGCCAATAAGTTCATGGTTACTTTTGATGTAACATCTTTGTTCACCAATATACCACTTTTTGAAACTATTGGTATAATTTGTCAGAATGATGATCTCCTACCTTTACCAACCCCGGAATTCAAAAAACTACTACTAATGTGCACAACTGATGTTCAGTTCCAATTTATTAACACCATATATCGCCAAATCGATGGCGTAGCAATGGGGAGTCCACTAGGTCCAGTTCTGGCAGATATTTTTATGGGGTATCTTGAAAACACGGTACTTAAACAGGCGATTAGTGAAACGACGGAATACTACAGATATGTGGATGACACATTTATTGTCTTTAATTATAAACAGCATGCAATCCGCCTGCTAGAACTCTTCAATAACGCTCATCCTAACATTCACTTCACTATGGAGCACGAACAGAACGACATGTTCCACTTCCTTGATGTTGCAATAAAACGTAGGAAAGACGGGACAGTACAACGTTCAGTTTATAGAGAAAACAATTGGAATGGCCTCTATCTGAATTTCAATAGTTTTTGTCCAATTAGTTACAAGAAGGCACTGGTTAAAACACTATTTGACAGGGTAGAAAAGATATGTACCACCGACAAACTTGAAGAAGAATTAATGAACCTAGAAAAATGTCTAGGAAACAACTTCTATCCACAAAAGTTTATTGACAAACATAAAAAGCCCAAAGAAAACAAGAGGGAAATAACTACGGTCAATAAAAAGACAGTGTCTATAAATCTTAACTTTAAAGGTGATAACGTCGCACAAATAATCAGTAGGAGACTGAATATTGCGCTTGCCAGAACTTATCCGGCTGCTAAACTTCTAATTTTCTATAAAACAACATGTTCAATAACTCAATCAAAGGTCGACAAGCACCCCTTTCATGTTACTGCCAACTGTATTTATAAATTTACGTGTACCTGCCAAAGCAGCTACATTGGCCGAACAGAAAGGAGAGAATACCTTAGATTTTTTGAACATGTTCCAAAAAGTCTTAGAACAAGGGAAAGAAGGACTCTGAATAGTGCAATCACCAAACAACTCCTTGATACAGGACAATCCTTCAAGGTGATTAGCAAGCAGCCAAACTCCAGTCTTCTGAAGCCGTTGCCATCAGGCGTCAAAAACCTGACCTATGTGTTCAAAAGGAGATGGTTGTTAATCTTTCTTTGCCTTGGTGACAAATATTCCTTCGCTGCACCATAAATTATTATTATTTTTGTACTTATTACATCATTGATTTTCATTATTTTTATTGCTTCAACTACGTTTCAAATTAATAATCTTTTAACTGAACTCTACTCACTATATTCCTATCAAAATTTTCACTCATTATGTAATCAATTGTTTCTAACCCCCTTTTTGAACTGTTGTCACAATTAATGATGTAGAATATTCTTTCACATTAGGTATATATTCACAATATTCAGTCTATTAATTTCATTTACACCCTTGCTACACTATACGAATATGTCTTCTATATAACTTCTAACAAAACACTCTCATGTAAGTCATTTAAACTCATTATCTAATTATGATTTATAAATATAACAAGTTGTAAGCGGCTGATGAGAACCTACGAAATAAAATAAATTCAAGCTATTCTGCTAAAATCTTTGTTCTTGCTCTTTTCAAAATGATAAAGGGAACTATGTGTATGAAATAAAATAATCGTGAGTCCTAATAAAAATCTATTCTGAATAAACTTTAAGTTTTCATTCTGCTAGCAAGGTATGAAGACATGTTAAGGACTATCGATTATGATTACCAATATTTATATATGCACCAGACACTGAGAAAACAAGAAAAAGACCTTAGGTTTTCATAAAGTGAACATGGTAGAAACTAAAACGAGTAAGCAGTCATACAGAGAATCTCCAAAGTGATATGACACCTAAGCGCATAATTTTGCGCATTATACTCACTTAGAACACTTCGAATGGATATAATTAACTTGACCAGTATCCCAGATAGATGTTAGTTGTAGACACACTACTCAGGGATTAAACTAGAATTGTACAAAGGTCTTCGGCCAAATTGTGAATGCCAACATATTAGCAGTTAGCTCAAAAATCATTTTAAGCAGAACACCAGAATATGTATTTACAAGAATCTTAGTTCTCCACATAATGACAATGTTGGGAGATACAATGTCCCGGACCAAAAAAATACATTCTGAGTTGTCAATAATAGAATACACAATCAGGTATGAATGTTCATTGTAAATACAAAAAAAAAACAATAAGGCAAATGGATGCTTGAAAAAGGAACCTAAAAGCATACGTCAAATATTCAAGAACACGCTGCTGACCGAACTTTGATGAACTCTTGAATTTTAGCATCCAGTACGTCTGAAATAGATTTATGTGCCTGTGTTTTTTCCTCCAGAACAGGCAAAATCTTCCTTATTTGTTTATTGATATATTCTACTCGACGGGAGAAGTGACTTTCAGCTTCTGGAACGGTCTGCAAAAGTTATGTAATGTTTCGTTTATAGATTCAACAAACCATTTCAACATAGTACCCAGTACCAATGTCCACAAGCACATGTGAAGCATCAGAAATTTTCCCAGGAACACACAAGGTTGAAGTTAAAGGGACAAGAATATCTTTGTTTTCTTTTTCTGGGGTTAGCTCGCCCAGACAACTTTTGGAGGCAACGAACTGAGCCTGCAGAGACTTGAGCTGTTGTATGGAAGCAGATATAAACTGAATTTTTTGTTCAAATTGCCGTGCGAGATCTTGAAGTTGTGGGATAGTTAGCTCTTTAATACTAACAGTTCCAGACGTCATCCCAAGGACGGTAGCGTAATTTTCAAAGTTCGTATCAGTATCATCTTGAAATCCAATAACAACACCAAACTTGATTGAAAGCATCAGTATACCATTCATTCTTCACAATCTTTGTCTGAGTAGTTACTGTCATTTTTGAGGACTTGAGAGTTACACGATCAAGTTAACATTTTGAGTAATTCTTCTTACAAAAAATAAACTTAAAGTATAGGTCGAAACCTCCAAAATATTCAACAGAGTGTATCATCAGTAAAGCTTATAGTATGTAGTTTCACAGGCTAATGGTTCAAACCATGAAAACATTTTGTATGATGAATTGAAGTCCTCTCGACTGATTTTTTTCTACATGAAACTTATCAGTATTAAACGGGCTTTGTTACTAATTCCCATAATTCAACTACAGTTTCAGGCAGGGAAGGAAATATTAGTGAAATATAGTGAAGTAGTATTCTGAGTACTTAAGATTGAGTGGAAAGTAATAAATCTGCGACATGTTACAGAACACAACTACAACTTATGCAACTCTCCTCTAGGAACATACCAAGTTGAAAAAGATATGGGAGTCTTAGTATTCTACGATTCGAAATCTAAGAACAAATGCGACAAAATTTCCTCCAGAGAAAACCTCACACTAGTAACATTTGAGCGCATTTTCGACCAGTTTGATGGAAAAACTTTCCACATAATCTCCAAAAGTTTTAATAGCCCCCATTCAGAGTACGAAAACATGGCATTTCACACTCACTCCAAAAGAATAAGGACATTCTGGGAAATACCCAACAGCGAGCCACGAAATCAGTTGGGGGACTGAAATTCAAGCCTTATGAATAGAGCCTTCCATCACTGGACTTTTACCTACTAGAGTACAGGCGTTTTAGACGGGGCTTTCTAACAGCTTACTTCATCCTAAACACTTACGGATATCCTCTTAAACACCTACCTAAGCTTAGTCCAAACGAAACCCGAAGGAAAACATCCAGAAACTGGAGACGACACAGAATAACACTGTAGACATACCTACTACTCCTTAAGAGCAGTCAAATGCTGGAATTCGCTGTCGGCTGAGCTATACGAAGCGAATTCCCAGGAGTCCTTTAGGAAAGAACTTGATATATTCTTAAAGATTAATGATAGCATCTTACTATGATTTGCCAGTTTGGTCTTCTTTTTCCTCTTTAATCGACAATATTACCTGGGTTCCTACCTAAAGATGTTGGTCATTCACTGCTACTAGACACGAAGTCCTTTAAATACAAGTTTCTTCAGTTCCTTTCAAAACCATTCGAAACATTTAGGCTAATTTTTTCGGAGGACTCTTGGTACGTAATTTGACCACCTCTTTCGGCAGTCAAGTCTACAATATAACTACACGTAAATAATAAATGACTTTTCCTCAGCCTGTTAATTTTTCGTTGCGCTCATTACCTCCGAAGGGAGTCCCGAAGAACTGTATCGAGGTTGAGCTGCATCATACATTTAGGGGCACACACAGGTATATCGATGACGTTATTGGTTATTAGTTATCCACCTCTGAGTAGCCTGAGCTTTAATAATTGGGCTGAATGATTTAAGAATTTTAGATAAAATCATTAATTTGGATGCTTAAAATTATTTCTAGACTCACCTTTGTAGTACTGTTATATTTTCAAAGTAGTGGAGGGAATACTATATTCCCAAAAATCGACAGTGGCTAAAAACAGGAATTAAAGACCAAATGGAGAAAAAATACAATCAAACTAGCCAAAAGCTAGTTTCTACGCTACTAAAGCACGGACCGCTCTGTTTTCAATTTTAAAATTAGAATTTATATACAAAAATGACACTGAATTAGGTCTCAATGTTGTTTGTGAGCTAAATATTTCGACATCAGCTCAGTTCCATCGCTTTCAGTGTCCTTAACAATAGTTGTTTTTCTACAGATTCCACCATTCATTCACATCGATTAAGTTGGGTCTGCTTCTCGTGGACACTCAAAATCTGTCTTGACAGTACCCCTCTAGGTTGTGCCAATTTTCTTACTGTGCTTTTCATCAGTTAAATCAGTTATGACGAGAGAATAGTACTAGAGTAGGATCTTTTTATTTATCAGGATTAAAGACTTCAGGTACATAATTAGGGACAAACCAAGTTTTCATCATAACATGTGATCCCAGTCCGCAACGGTTACATCGGTCTGCATTTTTTTGACAAACTGAATTGTTCCATCACGTTAGTGTTCTTGGAAAGAGTCTTCAAGTTGTCTATAAGGTAAACCTACCTGAAAAGACCGCCAAATACTATTTGTGCTGCATCATGAGAATTCTGGATGTCTGGTTCTGTGAGACGAAATTTTCCGAGTAGAGTAAGTATAGTAAACCTTACCATCCACAAACTTAGATTATTCAAAACGATACCTTTGAAGATTTACGTAGGATAGTAATTCATTCTTATTCATTTTGAAAGCCATTTTTTCTAGAGGAAATCGCTAATTCAGAGCACTTTGTTTATTACTCGTCTAGTCATAAGAATTTTGAGCTATAAACCTCTTTCTTGCATTATTGAGACCGGTTAGTTTGAGAAGAATAAAAGCTTGAATAAGTTTATGTTACTAAGTCGTTGGGTAGTGTTGTATAGTTTCCTATATCTAATACTAACAATGAATTGATTGTAATGTAAAATATCAGTATCAAGTTCAGTATTATTCATCTAAACTATTTAAATTGTCGGAAGACATTCTATTTCTACCGTTGTTCCATTGACATTAATTTGTGAATTCAGATTATTTGTAAAACATGTGGACTTACACAATTATAACCTTTCTATCCATGAATAAAACGAATGTTTACGAAATTCAAAAGAGTGAATAAATTCTCATATTTTTAAAATTTATGTACTTTCGAATTTGTAAATATTCATAATATCATTACCGATAATGACAATATTATTAGTGATATGTTTTAGGTCCTTTACTTCATTTGGTAAACTGCAGTTGTGTTCAGATAGGACTTCAGTATCATATACGTCATGTCATCCCATGGTTCCGCGAATTGCTCAGTTACCGCTAACTTCCTGTCAAATTCATCACTAAAGCGTTAGCTATTCTGTCATCAGGACGAAGATGTTCACACAATTCTTACATAACACTAAAAGTTAAAATTCCAAGACTCTTAGTATTCCTGTTAACTTCTCCACAATTTTAATTTAACGCTGCCTTTAAATGTGCAAGTCCTTTAAGTGGCTGACTGGATGCATAACAGTACACCTTTAAGAGAGCGTATTTAAAAGAGTAATCTAGGTTTATGTAGATGTTATGAAATAAAGTGGTTGATTCGGTTTAGACCAAGATATTCTCCTAGCTACAAAACTAAAACATTTCTTAATAATTCACTTCACAAATACTTTAATTGTGTCATCAATTGTTTTCTTAATCCTTTTTTCATTCAGCTATATTTTATGTTATCCAATTTTAATTTATGCTTCCACTAATCCCCAATTTTCACCAACTCAATCGATAAACTCATGTAAACTCTGTAAATGTTGGACAATTATTTGTCAACTTATTTTGTGGAATTCCAAAATCTAGATAATCACTATTTCACCGCTGTGTTTCTGTTACATGTGAATCTTATTAATAGATCACGCAAAGGTATTAAAAGTATTGCAGAAATTTAAATTTTGTATTTAATTTAAACTTCACGATCAGTACAAAGAAAACCCTTTTCTGTAATGTTACAGATGATAATTTTCTTTGAGATCTGTTCCACAGAATTAATATTAAAGAGCATAAAATGTGAACGTCCAGTATGTTTCATTTTCTTGCCAATAGGTTATTTCCAAGATAACGGAAAAAGCAGAATTTTCCTCTCTAATGTACTCGAATCCCATCTATCTCTTATAATTCAACGATTCAAGCAGAACTTAAATGTGGTTGAAAATAATTTGAACTGTTGTGTACTACTGATTAGTGTAATATAACATATCAAAAGGAAAAGTGAAAAATGAAGTTACACAGTATAATGAAGATCCCATAGTCTCCATTGAATGGTTAACAGCTGAATTTTCATAATTTCGTGGCGAAACCAGTGAAATCAAACAAAAAACAACCTATCAATTCAGCTCAGTGACCTTGTTCTACCAAATATCATAGTAATGTTAAACATCCACCAACGTTTAAGATAGTCGATTATGCCTATCATTACAAAGTGTCATTATATTCAGATCAACAATACTTTTTTAAATATAATCCTGCGTAATTGGTGATAAATATTGTATTCGGTAATAAAACAGTAATGAAAAAGGTTTGTTTTATGTACGAATTTACTTGATCAGACGTTCAATAAACTTAGACAAAATCGGAAATTGTGCTACTACTCAAATTTCGGTTGGATCTTATCGGCCCCCATTGTTTGAGGATTGAATAGACAATGGTCCGTTTGTACTAATTTGGAGGTTGCCGGGATTTTGATGGATGTATTAAAAGCATGCACATCTTCATATATATGGTCTGTGCACACTGATTCAAGACTATGGGATGAATAATTCCAGTTTAGTAACTTGTCTAACATCAAGGACTTCAGTTTTTTGAATGTAGTTCTAGGAGAGAAGTGAATCTTCACTAAACCTTCAGTTGCTGCTGTGGTGGTGGTACTTTTCTCTTGTGTAAATATATGATTCCGCTTAACAGAATAAACATTCAAAATTTCTGCCGTTTCTAATTTGGTGTGATCTTCCAAGTCATACTGACGAGTGCACGACAAGATGATAGTCTTTGGTGGAAAGGATAAAAGGTCAAATGACCTTTATTAATCCGTAAGATTATTATCACAATTAAAATCCCCATCAGCTCTGGATGTACAAACGAGTTTATATTATGCTGTTGTAGGGAACTAGAGTAACTTACGAGCCAATGAAAAAAAATTAAACACAAACGATGACATTTGGTTTATGCGTTATTCTCTTAAATGATCAGTCTTCGGTGGGTACCAAAATCATCGTCGAGTATATGGTAAGCCAATATTAGATCACGTCGAATAACTATAAACTCACCAAATATGCCACGGTGAAATCAGTTAGTAGCTGCATTCTAACGGAAAATATACATCTACTATCATAACTAAAACCATGAGCACAACACGTGGAGGCACAATTCAAATGTCCTTCAACTACTCCAAAGTTCATTTGACATCATGCTTCCAACCATCGACGAAGTTGATAAGCCATGAATAACTAAACAAGTCATATAGTACACTAATTTCATGTGACTTTTTACAATGAAATTGTTCCCCACTTTACAGAAAATAGTAATTTTTAATCAAAATGAAGTTGAAGTATGACAAGAAATTTAGAAATCAGTTAGTTTCCATCTCATCTTCATTAGACTGACGTAGAAGTTTATGAAATCGGTGATATACTGAAGAACAATCATGTAATTGTGCAATCAACTGCTTGCGTTTTGAAACATCAACATGTTCCTCATCACTCACTTCGCGTTTTTGACGTCTTTCAGCATCTGTATCTTGTACATCCTGGTTAAATAACGTAAAAAAAACAATAAAACGAATGATGATTACGAAAATATTGTAGGGACTTAGCGTAGAATCAAATACCAAAAATGAGATACTCTTAAATATCTGGATCAAACACTTTGATGAAAAACGTCTAGTTTAACAACATTACTAGGATTAATCCTTGATCTACTACTAAGGAACAATAAAAAATCACAGGGCATGTTTATCATATAAATACTACTCAACATCCAAGACCAAACGGCACATTATTTGGAAACCTGAGAGAATCCAATGATATGGCTAAATATCAGAACCAACATTATTCAAACCAGTGGAAACGGATAAATATTCTCCCTCATTGCGTACTAAACTACTGTTAATCCAATTTATGGTTGCATTATATGGTTGTTATAAACTCTATAACGGTACAGACTCTTAGGAAATATAAATCACAGAAATGTAGTGTACAGAAATTACGATGTAGTGAACTGTACTTGTGATATATATATCGTGTACATTTTTACACACTCCAAGAAACTAAATTATTATTCCAGGAAAATGGTGCTTGATATTCAAAATGATGATTTTATGCTATACAATATTATAATCCGTTTTTATTATCATCAATTTTTATTACAATTTCACTCCTAAACAGAAAAACATCTAAATAGATCCTCTCATTCGCGTGATTAAATTTAATGAAAACTTTGATAAGACAATATTAAAGGGTGAGAAAACTAGTTTCGATGACGTGTATAACAGTAAACGCACATACAATGAGGGCAGTAACTTTGTGGAGAAAAGTTTAATCAACCTTATTTGGCTTTATAAGAATAGTGAAACTTAAAAAACACCATATTCACCTCTTCAGAAGCACAATACGTATTCCCACAGAGCTGATTTAGATGATGTACTGTGAAAACGTCATAATTGCAAGTCCAAGTTAACATATCGTTAAACAAAGAAATTCTCAGTCACTTACCTTTATCAAATTTGTATTCAAGCTCGGTGTACAGACTGAATTATTTTCTGTTGTTTTATAAGCCGTTACTAGTTTACCTTTAGAATCATTTGCTGTTTTAGGAAGACCTACAAGTTCCAGTCGTATATTTAATCCATGAGCAATAGTCTCACTGACATAAATTTTTAATAAGACATGATCGAACATACGATACTGTTGACATTCATTAGTTTTGGAGTTGCGGATTTCCAAAACCCCACAATCTGATTGTTCGGATGAATGAACACGTTCAATCTGAAAATTGAATATCATGAGAAACTTGGATATCTCCGAAAGAAAGAAATTATTCTGATAATTTTAAAATAAAACATGTAACAACAAATTATATGTCGGTATAGAAGTCTGATAGACTTTGGTCAGTCAGTCAGTCAGCTGCAACGTAGGACCAGGCACGTATATGCATCGGTCCAAGTTGCCATACCGCATTAGCACAACAAGATGAACACCGGATTCATAGGAGTAGTTAATTCAGTGGTGGTAATATATAGAAGAAAGAGTGTGTATAAGGAGATAGTAAAGGAAGAAAGAATTAGTTCTTAGACAGATATGAAGCGATTTTAATCTCTTAATTTAAGGAAGACAGAGAGTGTATACACCGACGCCATTGTGATCGATTCTGAGCCATGTCACCAAGAGTCTCCAACCATTGGTTACGATAGTCACGCGGACCCCAACCAGGCAGTCTAAATCTCCCAACATGGCTCAGACCAGAAGTTAGTGACTTCAAGCACTGATGCCACGTTTTGGTTTGGCCGCCCCTAACTTTCTTCCAATTATCCCCTGCACTAGTCAGCATTGCGCGTCGTGGTAATCGGTGTTCAGGCATACGCAACACGTGGCCCAACCATCTCAGTCGATGAAGATTCATAACCTCATCAACTGATTTACCATCATTCCCTAATACTCTGCGTCTAACCTCACTATTACTTACCCGGTGATCCCAGCAGATACCCGCAATATTTCTAAGGCACCTGTGGTCAAATACTAGTAACTTACGAATATCTTCCACTCTTAAAGGCCATGTTTCGCAGCCGTATAGAAGGACGGAACGAACTGCCGCGCAGTATACTCGTCCCTTAATTGATAGACGGATATCTCGCCTTCGCCATAGGTGACGTAAGTTGGCAAAGGCCAAGCGAGCTTTTCGAATCCGTGCTGAGATTTCGTCAGACACCAACCCATTAGGGCTGATCAGACTTCCAAGATAAGTGAAGTTGTCAACGCGTTCGACTACTTCACCTCCTATCCTTAGTTCAGGTGTTGATGCAGACCAGTCCTGAAGCAACAACTTGCATTTAGGGGGAGAAAAACGCATCCCAAACATTCTAGCATTGTTGCTCAGTGCTACCAAAAGACTCTGCATTTCATCAGCGTCTTCACCAAACAGGACTATGTCATCTGCGTATTCTAAGTCAATAAGTGGACCTCCTGGTAGGAGATCAATACCCGAGAAGTCAGTCGATGAGAGCGTTATTTCCATCAGGATGTCTATGATAAAGTTAAACAAAAAAGGAGAAAGTGGACAGCCTTGACGGACGCCACTTGAGGTTGCAAAAGCAGATGACAGTTCGCCATAGGCTCTGACTCGACTAGTAGTGTTCGAGTAAAGAGCCTTCACAAGGTTTATGTACTTCTGAGGTACGCCTTTCAATGACAGACACTGCCACAGAACCTCTCGGTCAACAGAGTCAAACGCTGTTTTTAAGTCAAGGAATACCACCATTGTCGGACGCCGATAAGTATGCCTGTGTTCTAGAACCTGACGAATGGTGAATATGTGGTCGATGCAGCCACGACCAGGTCTGAAGACAGCCTGATTTTCACGTGTTTGCAGTTCACGAGTCTTAGTTAGGCGTCCGATAATTATCGAAGCTAGTATTTTAGATACTATATTAGTCAAACTAATCCCTCTATGGTTGTCACAGGATGATTTTGACCCTTTCTTATATATTGGGACGATAAGTGATTGTGACCAGTCAGAGGGGATAACGTCTAACTCCCAGATTTTAGCTAAAATATTAGTCAACCTAATCGCTAAGACTAGACCACCATCCTTAAAGACCTCTGGCATAAAATTACTAATCCGATTAATAATTAAAGATGATTGGTTTATACTGACATTATGACCGGTTTGAACTAGATGAACTGGTATTGAGCAGTTTACTATTTTTATTACATTTTTGTTTGATCATGCTTAGTGTTCACAAGCAAAGATGCATTAATTCTCAGAACTTCAGTAATTAATTTATTTCACATGAGCAGTTAAGTTCATTAATAAGAAGTGGTGTCTAATTTTTCAGTCTTGATAATACTATTGGAAGCATGGAAAACAGTCATAATTTATATCATTAATGTGTTCTGAACTGTTCTTCATAATATCTGGATTAATGTTACACTGGCTGAATTGCCTCTGAATTGTACAAGCATACAAAATCACATAAAAATATTAATATTCTGAGTTAAAAAAGACCTTTCTCTATTGGAAAGAGAAAATGATTGAACTCTGTCGAAATACATATTACATGTACAACGAAGGATAACCGAAAGACAGTTTTGCTTTTGTACTAGGAATAATTCAGTATAAGAAGATAATTTGGATATCAATTCGTAAGCATATAAAACTCATTTCTACTAAAAAATAAATTTGAAAAGACTTGAATTTACATCACGTGCTTAGTATTGCTTCATTTTCCAAAAGAGGTTTAATAACAAAGGGTGCAATGTCAAATAAGAAAATTTATAAGTAGTTGTATTCCAAATTTATATAACATTGAAAGTTTATGTGAGTGAAAATGCAATGATAAAAGCATTTCATACCACTATGTTTTGGACATCTTGTAACCAATGAATGCTACCAGTATCGGATGTTGTATAATCGACCCATGCTATGTGACCATTCGCGTTTTTTATGCAGACTGCACCTCTAATACCGTATCTGGAAAAGTAACAAAGTAATATATATATATATATATATATATATATATATATATATATCAGAATGAAAAATAAATGAATAGCAACTTCGAGGAATTATTTATGGACTATTATTACATTTATTCTCAACGATAACTATTAAGTAACTAAATTATACGTATATTCATATTCCTTTTGTCTCAACCTTTCATTTGACCTATTGACTACTATTATACGACTTATTATTCTCAAGTCATTCTCAACTTTCAGTGTGTGGTTGTGGAGATGGTTAAATTTTTGATTGAGATCATGAATCGGTGTAAACTAGACCACCATTAAAAACCTCGAAGCACTGGATGACTGATCTTGTATATTAATAACTAACAAAATTCAAGCGTCAATCTACTAAGAACAATATAATAGATTAAACTGAGAATAGGGATATGCATATTAAGTATACAAATACTCACCGGGGAACAAAGGCGATAAATCCATTTGTGCCTCTTAACTGACAAATGATTCCTTCTGTATATCGAGATGGATCATCAACTGGTTTATCTTTAAAGAACAAAGCTTGAAATAATTCTAAACTGGATCGTTGAACTTGTTGAGCAGCCCAGTGTTGTTCGTTCATATGATTGCAAATAGAAGCTAATTCTTCTGAAGAGAATAACCCATCGGTTTTATTTTCTAAAATTGTGACTAATTCAGTATTTTTTGAGTTGAGTTCACTTTGTGTTGTTGTCAGTGACCTGTAGTCTCCTAATGAAGCAAGCAGAAGACGATGAACCTGTATCCAACGAAAATAAGAACCATATAATATTGTAAATAATTTTACTTCGCTTTTATTATAATATCTCTTATGACTCCTCTATTTAACTGATGAATAATATTTAAGTAATAACGGAAGTTAATAAACAACACTTATGTAACAATGAACACATTTCAGAATCACTTTCTCAATGATGAAATGAAACTACTGGATTTTCTTATTTTGATATAACTACTTTAATAAAAAAAAATCAATTTAGTGACCACCAATGTAAATTTCATATACCAATAGCATTCAGCACTTGAATAAAAGATAGTTATGTAAATAATTTGGAAATTATAAAAAGTTGCCACCACGGATAATTAATCAGCCACAAACAGCCTAAAACTTGACACAAACTGTGGTCCAAACCATGAGAAATTTGACAAGATCCATATTAAGGGATTAGATACAATAGTATAATCCATGATAGGGAAAAAACCTAAGCCAGTAGAATCTAATTTGAGATTAAATGACTCACAGAAGCTCATGTGAGATGCTCTGAAGTCACATTATCAGAACCCTTGAATCGCTAAGAAATGATCCAGGACCATATTCAAGTCTCTCAAAACGAAATGTCCTTTTACATTATGTGAAACTGCGAAGTAAGAACTGCCCTCATACCTCTAACAACATTCGACCGAGTCTTGTTCACAACCAAGTACCTCCACTTCCTAATATTTCTTCTAATTTAACTAAGAGACTTCCTTTTCTATTTTCACTGTTTTCCACATGTGTCATTAGACAGCCATATTAATAAATGCAGACTATCTGGTTGTGTTCAGCACGATAATTACAATCAGTGATTGGATACGGTTGGTGATATGACCTGCAATCAGCCACAGTTAAATATTCATTCGATATTTATTTTTCATTAAGTCTTGAAATTCAATATTCACACCATTTTTCTCCATCCAGTACATATTTTCGAAACATAATCTGTAAAGTTTAGTCTTTTGCAATTTAATTGATAGTACTATTATATCGAAATCTTTTCTACTGATACTGTCGATTTGATTTTGCTGTACTGATATAGCATAATAACTCGACTTGACGTACATTTATCCGGAGATGTCTGCTGATTATGTCTGAGTAACGTGTATGAGTGGTAATTCGATTACGGTTTAATCGGCTTTCAAGTAGACCAGAGATAAAAATATCATAGTGATTGAGATACATGTGCGAATTTTTTAGAAAAGAACTGGAATTCGGTTAAATCGAACATTGACTGAATGGTAGCCAGTCAAGCATACAGTCACAAACAAAACACAAAAAGCCAGAACAATATGAAAACCAATTTTTAGTCATTTATTAGGTCTTACTAACATATTCCAAAAAATCGAAACTCTACACTAACAGAATAACTGACAAGTTGAACTAATAGATCGTATTTGGTGGAAACTATAAAAGATTACATCAAGATTTTGGAAATAATTTGGATAATCAATTTGCAATAAAATAAGTTGAGTTAGATAGTGTAAACAATCCAAAAACTTACAATTATATCAGCGTAACGTCGTATAGGCGATGTGAAATGTGTATACAAATTTAGGGCTAAACCATAATGGGAAAACTGATCTTGTGTCATATTTGATGAACCAGTTGAGAAATACAGTGCATTTGTCATTGCACGTGTAACAAGTTGAAGTACCACCTTGTTAACCTATTTATATACACAACAATCAGGAAGAATCGGAAAGAATAACTCAAAGAAATCAATAAATGGAAGCAATAGTAGAAAGGTATGAACGGCATTCAGTTTCTCATGTACAAAAATACTAGAAAAACTTACATTTATCTGGAAGCCACCTAAGCTAAATGAAAATGTACTAAAGTGAGATAATATTTCAGTCAACATAGTTCTGAACAATTCTAACCTCTGATCTAACGAGTAAAGTAAATGGAATTCAGTTCTTTAAATTTATCGAGAGTAATCTGAGAAAACTACCGAAAAAATTTTCAATTTATATGAATGTTTGTCATGATACTCGATATGAATTGGAAAAAGTTCCTCTATATAATGTAGGAAGACGCTAGGGTACAACAATTAAGTCATACAGAATTGCGAACCAGTTATAAGTATACAACTTATTTCCACGTTGTAACAAACGGGCCATTTTATAGCATAAATTAATTTATATGTATAATACTTTACTTCACCAGAAGGATATTCACAACAAATAAATAGCATACGCGATGCAGTCGGCTAAAAATCTAAATAAACACCTTAGATGAAGGAAATTAAAAGTATACCTAATGAAAGCGATAATTTATTATATCAAAAAATCTCCTATATTTGAATCTTACCTCGGGATCATTAGGATCTGATGCATTTTTTAAGGAATTCGCTAGTGAAAGATTGGAATTTGTGTCTAAAACAAAACCTCGACAAGCTATACAGCGTTTAAGTTCATCGAAATATTCCGGACGCGGAGGTGGATGTCGACGTAGACAAGCGCGATCAGGATAATATTCTACACATCGACGTGCAACCCAGTGGTTTGCAAATATCATTAACTCCGCTACTGTATTGTGCATTTCAAGGGGCTATATCAAGATTAGAATAAATACAGACATTTACGAAAGCGATCCATGAACAAAAAGCGCAAATTCAGAATTTGCAATTAGTTAAAACCAGCATATAAAAATTAGATATGTTTTAGGTTGAGTGAAGAAACCACGAGTGACGTAACCAAACATTATTATCAATCTCCGAAACTTACTCCCTTAGATCTCTATTAACTACAATTTATCTTCATAAAATGTCAGTATCTTAAACTACTGAAATCTCGATGGACTGTAGTACCAGGCAAAATATCGCCATAAAGTTCGAACACATATTTCAGAATAATAATTGATAGAAACTAAGATACAGAAAATCTGAGTAATGATGAAAACCACAACAGTAGTAGCCAAATTTACATCATATTATTCCCTATTTTGCAACTTCTAAATAATAACAGCAAAGTGATGCCTATAAGGCTGCTCAAATAATCGGCAGGTTTGCCGGGAGATGTATGCAGATTCCCAATATAAATAAGTTTCTGAAGGATTAGTCGATAGTTGAAAATACAAAATAACAGGACCTAAGCTTTTTAACAAGAACGTACTTATCATTTCTCTCTTCTTGCCACCGTAGAGTCAACATTATTACCGTTACAAATCTATTACCGATTTATTTACTTTAGATCTTTTAGATAAAGCTCACAGTCCACTTGTTATCAAAAGGGGATAACAGTATGAGATCATTAATTTCTTTGTCACAATAACAATAAGGAATTTCTAAAGCCCAATGCAATTGGTAAAGAGTATCGCAATGTAACTAAATTCAAAACATCTCTACTTACAAACAGTCAAAATGTTTGTGTCAGCCTCAAAGCTGTATGTACTTCACATGACAGACTTGACTAGTAGCATTTTTTTATGGAGCTAGAAAATCTAAAAAAACGTAAGGTTACTGAAGATTATTCTAGGTAAAGTAACAGGCTATGAGTAGTCCGCATGTTTCCTGTAATTTGCGTATCTTTTTGCTAAAATGGTATTTGACCTTAAAAGTTTTAATTTCTAATGGATCAGTTTGACTAAGGTCAAATAAATGAAATATTAACGTCTCCAAATGACAGGATACGCTAATCAAATGAAATAAAAAAAGGTATATTATGAAACATCTAAAGTACATACATGAAGAATAATATTTTTTAAATTTTTTTTAAATACCTCTTTTGGAATCAAATCCTCTAGTTTTCCAGTACGTGTTTCAGGATTAGCAAATTGAACACTAACTTCTACACTTTCAAGTTCTAAACCTCCTTTAGCAAGTCGACGTTCACGAATATTAGAAGCAATATCAACCAATAGTAAAATAGATTTACTAAGCTTTTCCAAAGCAGTTAAACATTCATCCTTTGATAATTATTTAAAACAATAAATCATTACTATGAAATAATAACATAACTCAACAAAACTATTCTTACATTTGATAAATGAAAAGTTTTTTTTATTAAGTCTAATTTTGCATCATCATTACATTTAAATAATTCCTAAAGACCAATATGAAAACATTGATGAATACTTAAATACAGTAACTAAGTTTAAATAAACTTGAGTAAAAGGGATAAATTTCAAAACCATATTGCATAGAACCAAATGATGCTTATTTCATTATGAATTAACTCAAATAATATATAAAGAAACTTAATTTGTTGATACTGAAACAAACATTGCGAATCATGCAAATATTTTTAAACATATAAATAAAGAATATCATAAGACAGTTTATGTAAGAAATGTGTATAATTTTATGTACTTAGGAAAAAAAAAGAAATATGTGGGATAATAGAACTTTATAAATGTAGTACAAGTTTTCACTATAAACTTTATTATATTTCTTTATAACTTAAGAAAATATGATTTTATAGCATATGTACCTCTCTATAACGGAGTTTCAGAGTTTAAAACACTTGATAATGAAAAGATAGTTATAGAATAATTGACAACTAGCTTGTTTTTTTATATTCGCCATGAAGTCACGCACATTTTGCTGGGTCTCAATAACTAGTTTCTATCTTAGTTAATCGAAAATTGAATAAGTTTATTCTCTGGTCAGTTTGATCAAATTCACCTCCCCTTGGTAAAATATAATCACGACTATCGAATAATATGAATAAATTTGCAATTATTGTTCGGTACCAATAATGTTAAAGATCTGTTACTTATCGGAATAAAAATCCCCAATAATAAATCGTATTATGCTTTATACCTCAAAAGTCGACTCACTCTGACTTTTATTCAACCATCTTCATTTGACTAAAAAATCAGTGATGTAATATGTTTATAGACATGATTGTTACTTATAATTTATTCAATTGACGCACCTTCTACTACTGCTCGGTATGAATTTGATTTTCGACAAATTATGAAAACAACTAGTGATATCAATGAAGTATAATTTCATAAAATAAGAAACCTTTACATTACATAATTTAAGGCTGTGTAAAGTTATGGTTTTCCACTAAATTGATAAGACGTATCAATCAATAAATACATAAAAATGAATGTAAGAAGTACATATTATGAAACATAAAAACTACCTGGTTTAAATCTCTTAATTCAGGTATATCATTTTTAACAGCTTCCAATCCACCTGACTTCTTAATAAGCTCTTCCATTGCAAAGCTATTCGATAAAATGTTTTCTGCAGTGACTGAGTCATATATGCGTTGAGCAAGTTCATAGGTTAACTTATAGCTTGAATGGATTACCGTACGACCATACCATATATTTGAGATATCGAATGAATCCATATCTATTTCCCACAATACGCTAACAGCATAGCTAAAAGTTGTATAAAGAAAAATCTAAAAACCACTAGATCGTTTCAGTCCGTAAACGATAAAACAGACCACAAAGTTGCAGTCGAGTACTCACTGATATATATATATATATATATATATATATATATATATATATATATATATATATATATATATATATAACCTTAAGGAAATAATAAACAGAACACACATAAAATCTTATATATATAGTATGAAGAAAACAGGATATAAATCGATAAATACAATACATCACAACAATTAACTACATTATTTTTATAAACATTCATTTCCGTGCTTGCTTCATCGTAATGCCGACCTCGTAAGTTCGCCAAACATGTGCAATTTTATTTGTTCTTGTTCAAACAAATACGCGACAAAAATATTTTTTAAACACAAATAAGGTAATGTGAAATGTAGACTGTTTGTATCACATACGATGCAAGTTAATTCATCTTAAACAACATATCTTTCAAACTAATTTTCCGTTGTTATCATAACAACTGTTTTGTTTTTGTAAGCTGTAACGAACAACATTCGGAACGTTCAGACACCAAGGTTTTATCTAACATTTGAATCAATCATACTGACAACGCCATACCAACAAGCCTGAAGACCTGTTGAGGTAGCTACAGACACAATTATTATTATTAACCTTCCAAGCTTAGTATTATTGTGATATGACTGGGCCAAGTTATTAATACCTATCCATATTAGCTACCACCTTGGGAAATATTTTATATGCTTTGATGTTTACTTATTACATTGCTTTTTTCCTTGCGATGTAAAAGCTATCTTGAAAAGTCCTGTCTCTACTCTTCTTATTCCCATTTGGCTTTTATTGTTGAACTATTGTTGTGCATTAGTACTAAATTTATCTAGTCGCATTAGATAGACTCTCGTGTTGGAAGCATCTCTAATAATGTGTATTTCGGAATAAAACTGACACAGATTATAACGCTAAAAGACAGTTGATCAACACTAGCCACGCACAGCCTTATTTCGAGTAATAGCTTTTGTATCCTTTATTTTGAACCTTGCTGCTGACACTGAAACTACTTCGATGATGAGGGGTGTTGTAATGAGAGTTAAATTTGCGTATCACTATCTCTGCGAAGGCAGAAATAATTTAAAAACTCATTTTGGTTCCACAACGACCGAATATGATCGGAAGTACAACTTTGGAGTAGATGCTTTCGATATTACCTACATTTAACTGAATATTGATCATAGTAGGGTGTGAAGAAACATTAAGCTGAAGATTTCCGGCAACAAAATGTCTCATCACAGTTTTCGTCGAAAACCTGCACGCTGCCAGTAGCAACGTTGTATAGGCAATACTGAGGTTTAGTAACCTCTGTCTTTGTACAGTAAAGAAGAGGAATAAATTGATATCATCTTAAAATGCAGGATTTGATGGCCTAAATAGGTTTTGTGTACTTTTTCACATAAACTGTACCCCTTAGTGCTTGATGTTTCTTCATTTTCTACTCCTTCAGAATATCGTTACTTGATTTTGTATGAGGGATTTATAGCGCACTGTTGTACCGTGCAAATTTATCTAACAAACGAAGTAACTCACAACTCAAGCAGTGGTTAAAAAGTTACCAAGTATTTTATGAGCGTCTTATTATTTAACGTTGTTAAATATACCTAAATCCTAGAAAGTTTCTTTCAATCAACATTTTGTTATTTTGGTGCAATAATTTTTGTTTTGATAAATTTAATTTTCCAAGCCGTGCCATCTACTTTTACCACGGTTGAGGATATCTTTTTCAGATTACTCATTTATCAGAATAATCTTTACCCTACTATCAAGAAAACTGTAAACATATTTATAAGCACTTGAAGCTCGACAAAATCACTCTTCGTTGATTTTTTCACTAAATATTCTGTGTCAGATCTGTCTTTCGGTTTGGTAGAGGCTAGAAAGAGGATATACTTGTACTTAATCGAAAATCAATACGAACAGTACCTCACCATATGCTTAAGTTGTATCAAAGATATAATAAATAGTCAGATAACATAATTACTTGAATTTCTTTGTGTCAACAACAATATAATAATGGTTGTGGCGAAAACAATGACAGAATGCTTACCGATCACGCCCGCTCCATAGAGAACATACGTCTCCGCTTAACAAACCTGGTAACATGTCATACCGACGATCAGCTAAGTAAATACTAGTTGAACGTCTTCGAGCTTCACTATCAATATAACTACCAGATGGAACAAAATAACTAACATCAGCTATGTGTACACCCAGTTGCAAACGTTTATGTTCTTTTCCATATTCATCAACGATAGGTGGTAACCGTTGAACGGACAAAGCATCATCTACATCTTGACATCCAGGAGGATCGATACTGAAGATAAGTATATCTTCAGAGTCTGGATTTCCTGAAATAGTGGGCGATCGAAGATCTCGACGTTTCTTTACTTCTTCCGGATCAACTTTCCACGGGCGTTGAACACTTAGTGGTGCTAATTCATTCAGCTAGTACAAAATTTCAGAATGAGTATGTATATAAATATAACAAATAAATAGAAAAAGATTAGTTGAGTGAGAAATTTGATTAAACGTTCGAGAAAATGATGGAATTATTACGTTAACAAGAGAAGAAAAGTGCGCAAAAATCACGTCTGTGTTTGTGCATTGCATAAATAAAATCGAAAAAGAACTGTGTCCGCATACGAAAAACGCATAAAGGTTTAAAATAATATTGGTAACAATTATGATAAGTTTATAAAGTCTAAACTGACTATTATGAAGCCAGTTCAATGATATAGAACATGACAGATATTTCGACTGTTACAGGAAATGCCAGGTGTATTTAATAACAATGACGAGTTACTACTGATTTATTAATATTAAATCAATAATTACTATAACAGAAGAAAAATAATTCAACAAGCATGACTTTTTGATCTATACCCCAGACGAATTATAATGACACAGTTTCGAGGAGAAATGGAACGATAAAGCGATATATAAGTTCCTTTAAATAATATATTTTAATATCCCTTTGTACTATTTAAACTTGTAATGGTTTTAATTTGGCTATTTATTCTATGAAGAAGTGACTTGCACTAAGTCACGATACGTCAGAAAATCTAATTTTTCTACTAATTGGGATATTACAAGTATATTATTTATTTATAAAAATCTACCCAATGCTCAATTTATTCGAAATTATCAAATCAAATCTTGGTAATGATACCTATAAGTCCCTTTATTTATTAGTGAGAATATAAATTAGTCAATGAAACGGATACTGATGAATACTGTGCAACTGTCTAGAGAATTCTGAGACAAATAACACAATATGATATCGAACGGCATTGTGAGGTACAACTTCCAACATCGATTAATAGTCAGTCAGTAATATCTAGTGAACACACTGTATGTCGACAGGAAAACACTTGTTATTACACAAAGGCAATAACTATTCAAGTTATCAGTATTTTCTATGCTATTTATAGTCAAATATCTTTTGAGATATACCTTCCACTTTCATGATGTTATTGAGAAACAATATATGATGAACTTTTATGTATTTATTCAATTTACGATTATCATTAGAAGAGTGGATATGGTAATATTTTAATGATTATTCAATCATTAAAAGAACGCCTATTGACTGTAAACAAAAAAGAAGGGTAGTGACAGTGATATATAACGCTAGTCAAAATCAATCATTCAGTATACCTGCGCATCAGTAAAATTTCGAATAATTAAATTATGTTCAATTAGTATGGTTTGTGTTTCCGTTTCCAAATCGCCAATGCAACCTAGAGTTTGAACAAAATGACCACTTGGGTAAGCTGAATAGGAGTCCCACGTATCGATTCGTACAATAAAACTACAATCATAGGAAAACATCTTGAGTCAGATGATTGTTAGGCAGAAAACAAAAAAAAATTCAAAATTAAGGAAAAAGCAATGTTCACATAACTTCACAATAAAGGGGATTATAAAGAAGAATACAATTAAAATAACCATTATTATCATTAAACCTGCAGTGTCTATATGCATAAACAAAATAACTCAACCCCAGACCATCATATACAATCCACCTTGAGAAACCTATTACAAGATGTATCGATAGATGTCTTTCACATTAATGTCAGAAAATTATATGTAATAAATGTGAGAAAACCAAACTTACAAGTTATTTGACTACTAGAAGCATCTATACAGCTTCGAATAAAGACAGTAGTGTACCAATCTGAGCTGACAGTGGGAAGAAAATCAATAAAAATGACTAATTTGGTCATAATTTTATCTGTTATAAACAGTTTACAAAAAGCAACCTAGGCCTAACACTCAAAACGTCGGAAGGAAACAAAGATAATTTTCCCAAATACTAAAAGTAGGGCAAGAACATGTGCATAGACTCACCCAACACATGAAAGTTATACATATTATAATTACGAAAAAACATACTTTCTGAATATTTATTAGTCAATCACAAATAGCAAAACCAATAAAGTATGGTAAAATTTTGCAGTTGAGTATAAAATTACACGCTGGTAAGAATTTTGTGTGTATTACTCACCGTTCACGAGTTAACTTGGAAATTTGTGTAGTATGCAGTCGAATAAGAGGAATACGACGATCCCATGGAGTAACTATTATCCATCCACTTTCACTTTTTGGATCTAATGCATTTTCAGTAGATTTAGGAACATATGTACAGACATAATCACGCCAATTACGACTGACAACACCAACAACAAAGCCACAAGGTAGACTTCTTGATAATGTTTCTGACTTAAAACAATCCTGATTGGGTTTAATTCCGGACATACTTGATAAATCACTTACAAACTCAGCTGCACCTAGTAAAGAAATCGATAACACTGATGGAACATGCGAAAAGTGGTAAACAAAATTTACAAGAATTAAACTTCCATTTTAAATTGAAGTGAACTAATAAGAATAATGAGAAGTCCAGGTTATGTTAGAGAAACCCGTACAGAATAGACCAATGAATGGAGATGTATGGTGACATGGTGTAAAATCGGTCACAGTGGTGCAAGTGCGTTTATTTTCCGTCGTCTCTTCAATATGGATTCAGCTCTTCCTCCTAACTCTTATTCAATCTCAAACATTCCATTTGCATTGCGCTTTTGGTGTTTAGACTTACCTTGTATTTGGGATTAAACCCTTTCCTTTTTAATCACTCTTCTCGCTGTATTAACATGAGGCGCAGCAACTTGAACAGATAAAAGGTTGTACCAAGTCTTACATTGATCATAACTAACTGGCTTTATGTTTGTTTAACCACACTTAAATTTGTTTACATTCTCCGACTTTGCTCTCTCCTAATTCAACTCGTTTTCAGTGTATTACTTCAAACTACTTCTCAATATTCACTAAACAGTCCTATTTCTAATAATTTCTAAGCATATAGTGTAATATTTTAAAGTGCTGACATAAACAAAAAACACTTTTGTTATATTTATTATAACAGTTACTTTCTCTAAACTCTTAGGACAAATATTCTAACTTTACTACATTCCTGGAACCTTTCAAAGAGAGCGAAAACATAGATTAGTGCAGGATAATATGAATTCATCTTATTTCGTTAGGTTCTCATCAAGTGCTTACAACCCATAATATTTTAAATCAAAGCTATTACAGATATTGACATACTTATAAATACGAAGGTGATTAGAGATGAGTATGTACATCATGATGTATCAAAGATCATAAAAACTTTTTGTTTCAGATAAATATATGAAGTGAGAAATGGAAAGTTCCAGAACATCGAAATAGTGATTAGAAATAACAGAGGTAACAAACATTAGATGATTGTGTGATGAAGTAACTGAAAGCAGATTGATAGTAATAAAGATACGAGTTGAAGTCAGTCAATTATGAATTAAAGAAAATGACAACGATTCAACCAATACTTCAGGAGTTGAAATCATAAATGATGCAACAAAAAAAGATGTAATGTTGCCAGAGCAAATAAAGATTTATCACTCTTTCGTCTTGGACACAGATCAGGTTTCGAACGTTTAACCACTTTTGCTTCAGAAAATTTCAGAAGATTGGAGTTCGATTGTCTATTAATCATCTCGTAAAATTTCAGTGTATCCAAGTGATGTCCTGTATCAATGAGGTGTCATGAGGTTGCATTGTTAAACGCTTTTATTCCACTTGACCTTACACTTTTGGAATATGTTCTTTGAATCGGATGTAGGCTCTCCTTTCTGTCCTAGCAATTCAACCATTTTGGCATATTCATGTGAATTTGTAGATACAGTTGGTGGTAACGTGAAAAAGATACCTATCGATCTTTGATTGTATTAAAGAACATGTTGTTTTCGACAACACAATAGGTTTAGCTGTGAGATAAATTCGTGTCAATGCGTTTTTTCGGTCTCATGTTTGTCGACCCTGTCACATCAACACCTTTGAATTTAAGTTGAATAAAAATAGGTGTTTAGGGTTTTGTATCTCTACATTTCACATATTTTTCAGTAAATTCCTATGGGTATCCGTTGTTCTTTAAACACCCTTTCAACATTCATTATTTCCTCCTCTCGTGTATCAACAGTACATATTCCTTCTGCTCCGTGAGTGTTTTAACCAGTGCCTTTTTCGAAACTGAGTGGACAACGGCATTTGAAATGAAGATAAATCCCACTCTACGTGTCTTTTCTATAAACTGTACATAGGACCGTGTCATCCTTCAGTTTATTGTAATGTTGAGAAAATGAGACTTGTTTTCATTTTCATTTATTTTTTCTACCATTAATACTAGTAATAACAATAACGCTAATACTTATACTACCACTACTACTACTGCTTCCACCACCATTACTATTAAACTAATTATTGTAACATCAATCTTTGTTTCTAATTGTTGGGGACGATAGATCCCCAAAAACTCATAGTTTGTAATTTATCTTGTGGAGCTTGTATGCAGATGTATACGTGGGCATTTCTTACCACCCACGCACATAGTTGATTGACGAATTTATCGATTAAATGTTTAAATATTTCGATGGCAGTCAATTGACGAACTATCGATTAAATGTTTAAAAGCTCCATGACAATATCGATGTATATATATTTGTATATATACGTTTTAAGATCGTCTTTGTAAAAAGTTCGCTGGTTTTCTGGTTGTTACAGAATATACTTTCATTCTAAGCTTGGTCTTCTCACTCTAGATAGCGGAGCTGGGACGCGTCAATAGATAGCTTACTGGACCTTGGTCACCGAATCCTCGATCTCGTTCTCAAACTACGTGAACCCGTGATAGCTCTCTATTTCAAAACCTAACACTAATATTTTATCATTATCACTAGAAAAGGCCTTGACTGATCCAGTATTTTCTGTATAAGTATATGGACATAACTGTACATTAAACATGCGGATCGACCTGTTTACTCTGCTGATGTACAGTACTTAATGTTACCATGTAGCAAATTAATATTTACGCTTAGTTGTGAAACTAAATTGCGATGTCTCCGGAAAAATAAATTCATAACTGAAACTCATAAGAAAAGGTAGAAAATGTTATAAATATCAGCATCACTTTCAACAGTAAAAAGCCATTTTACCTAAACATTAGTGAGCCAATAAAACAAACATAATTGAAATAAAAACATATCAGTGCAAAATGCAGATTAACTCACAGTTTTCTTGAGCACTGATATCGGATGAGACAGTTTTCCAATGAACACGGGGTAAAAGACGTACTACAACTACATCTCCATCAACAGCACGATTACGATGTTGTAGCCCGTGAATCATAATCTCACTCCGTGCAGCCAACGCTTCCTTAAGTTCTGGTTGGTGCTTTACTGCACTAGCGCTAAAAATGATTGACAAAACTTGAATTTTTTCAAATGACTCAAGAACAAATATAAAAGTAGAAAATGTATTTGGATTTGTATGTTTATAGGTTTACGGATTCTAGGACGTAGCTTAAATCGGTCAACATATTTGACCACTAAAAACGATAACAGATTGTTTCGGGTTTAACAAAGCACGATTAAATTGTTTTGAGCTTACTCTGTTAAGGCTACCATGGCCTCAGTAGTCGGTCGAAAACGTGACACGTGAAGAATGCCCTTCAAAAACTGTCCAGACCGTAAACCGGCAGCTAAAGCCGATTCAGGTAAATATTCTGGATATACGTGACCAACAGAAGGCGCTGGAAAGAAAAAATACTTATACTGAGAAAAGGTAATTCTAAATGTGATGCTCGCTCGCTGAATGAACAATAGAATTACCGAAAAATACCTATAACACACGATTTTACTGGAAGAGGTGAACGACTAAAGTTTGTGCTAGAACGACTATATAATTTGCTCCCAAGCATAAACAGAAAACTATCTCTCCTAGTTTTTAGCTGAATAAATTGACCTTGCTTATCCTGACTAGTCATATTTTCGTTTTTGATAATATGAAAGCTAAACCCAAACTGACCTGAAGGCATGATGCACGAGTCCAAAGACTCTAAAGGATTTTCTGATTTTGAGAGCTCTGGTAAATTGTGGCCTTTGGATTGGATAGAACGAAGTGATACATCCAAAGAATCAAATAAAAGTTTGGCAGTTGTGAGCGTGGGGTAGTACATTTGTAAAAAACCTGGTAAATCCAAGACCTGAAACAAAGACATTTATAAAATTAAAATCACAGCTGGTTGAAATAAACATATACAAGTACCTGCTGATCGAAGAATATGATTAGTTTGTTTATTGTTTAAAATAGGGGATAAAGTTACGCCTGTTCTAATCGGAGATAACATCGTTTGCTTATATATCGTCCTGGTTTACATAAGGAAGATTTTTAATGATTTTGTCTAAGGCAACGATCATAACAAACAACCTAGCAACTTAGGGGGTGCATATGCGCCAGATTTTACGCAGTGACTGGGATGGAAACAAGTAGAAGAAACTTATGGTGAAGTTGCTTAACCATTGAAGAGATATCCGGAGGCTAATGTTACAAGTTTTAAGAAGTAAGAACTGATGTAATATCCTTTTAAAATCAGAGACCATAGTAAAGGCTGGGAAGTGAACTGTCCTGTAGCCAGATAGTTGTTCACCGCGTCCAACAGTGTGAGTTGGACGATAATATTGACTCTAAATTTGATCAACAAAATGTAAATAGTTCTGATGTTACAGGTGCAGGATAAACGGTGAAAACTCCAAATACAACTGAGATACCATATTTAACAGCTTTACTAGCTTCATCTCCCCACTGCTACTCCGAAACAAAAACTTCGTTAAGAAAATGTATTGAACAAAATCAATGGGGATTAACTGTAAACACAAAAAATGCCCCCAAATGCCCTGGTACGGCCGAGAGTGGGGAGAGTCCGCTCTCCCTCTCGAAATGCTCTCATATGGCTACGCGTATATAGCCTCTGCCAGGGAAGTCCTACTCACTGCCTTCTCGTGGCGGGGGTGTTGTTTACAAAAATGAGAGGACGAAAAGCGAATGTCCGGCGCTTTAACCGGACCCCAAACCAATGGTGCACATGGGCTCCAGTATCCTGAAGGAACAAATGGCGTATGAACCAATCGTTGGTCACCGGCTACCATGGGACTGCATCTCCTCACGATGCTCCACTGCCTTGTGGGTCAGACGTTCAGGTCGAAGGCTCGGGGTGTGGCCCGCTAAGAAAACCACCTGCTTCGGTTTGGGCACCCGAGCAGTATCACAGCCCTCACACAAATCAATTGAGATTTGTGTGGCGCATATGTATTTGGTGCCTCCCTGTACCTATACTTATGTGTTAAAATAAATAAATAAAAATGGTAAACACAAAATGACTCGGTTATGTATTAATTTAGTGACTATTAATTACGGAGACCTATTAATTAAGTAATTATTAATCGATGCAAAATCATAGTGAAATAACGCTTACAAGAAAAATGTATTAAGTCTAATAGCTAAATGCAATTGAAATACATTTAAACCTAGTGAACAGAATCTATGATTTCTTTCTTTGTGTTTTGTATTTGGAGATTGAATATCCTTCAACAGACGAGTTATTATGAATCAGTTTTGCTTTGGTTACCGTCACGTTATATCACAGCACTGAATGTTGCCTATCAAAAACTACTCATAAAAAGACATTACACTTTAATCTGATGTATGAGTATGGTTTTTGAAGCCAATAAGTAATTATCCAAATATTAGACCATAATATTTTCCAAAGACCATTAATATCCTGAGCTTAGGGTGACTACGTGTACATTTATTTATAGGAAGTGATACAAACGATGTAGTGAATACACAACATTTAGTGTCCCCAGTCACTGCCTACCTGATGCGAGATAGAGAATGGTAGTCATTAAGAAAATTTGTTACAGGAAATAAAACAAAATATGGTACTAAATTACGAAGTTCTTAATCTGATTAGCACTATAACCTGAAACACTCTCATTGGTTGGAGCTTACAACATGGAAGAAATTGGGTGCAGAACTACGACAAACTGACTATATAGCTCTTGATTTATAAACAAATTTTACTCTTAAGCCCATCAAATAGTATGCAATAATTTGTATACTCGACAGTGGATTATAACTTAAGACACTGGTGAAGGGTATGTTTTCAGTATAAAAAGGCAATACTGAATGGATTTCTTGACAAGTACGTTAATAACTCCAGATACTATGATTATTCATTCATGTGTCAAAACGGTTGAACCACGTATCTCAATTAACTGACCACTCAAAACCGAAACATCCGCTTCAACGTCTACATAAAGACTAATACGCAGACCATAGGAAGCATGTCGAGTCCCAAAGTTCAGAAACGATTAAGCTTTCGATGTTTATGTTTTACTAGGACAAGCTGAGAATACACGAATCGCTAACTGAAGATACAACTTAAAACAAGATCTCACGACTAAATTCATTATTTTGTTGACAAATCTGTAGACGCATTTTGACACCATGGATGCCAAAAGCAACTGCTTGAAACCCTTAAGTCTAATTTCGATATCTCTTGTCTAGAATGAACTAATCGAATTTCTAAACAAAGAGGAGTTGGGGTTCGAGCCACAAACTAGCATTACTTATGAGTCAGTACTATTACAGTTTAGGAAAGCATATAATAATTAGCCGTGAAAGTGCCCCCAAATGCCCTGGTACGGCCGAGAGTGGGGAGAGTCCGCTCTCCCTCTCGAAATGCTCTCACATGGTCACGCGTACATAGCCCCTGCCAGGGAAGTCCTACTCACTGCCTTCTCGTGGCGGGGGTGTTGTTTACAAAAATGAGAGGACGAAAAGCGAATGTCCGGCGCTTTAACCGGACCCCAAACCAATGGTGCACATGGGCTCCAGTATCCTGAAGGAACAAATGGCGTATGAACCAATCGTTGGTCACCGGCTACCATGGGACTGCATCTCCTCACGATGCTCCACTGCCTTGTGGGTCAGACGTTCAGGTCAAAGGCTCGGGATGTGGCCCGCTAAGAAAACCACCTGCTTCGGTTTGGGCACCCGAGCAGTATCACAGCCCTCACACAAATCAATTGAGATTTGTGTGGCGCATATGTATTTGGTGCCTCCCTGTACCTATACTTATGTGTTAAAATAAAATAAATAAATAAATAAAGCCGTGAAAGTAGAAAGGAATTTCCGTCTATGATGAGACTATCCCTAAAGACCTGAAGTAATGTGATTCAATTTTCCCCGTGACTGCCCATGATAATTATTAAAATGATGGTATAATAACTTACAGTTAATTTGCACGATGCGGTGTTTATTTCAGATGAATAAGTGTGGACACGACTTTCGTTATCTGTTACGAAAACTAGTGAAACGTGACCTTTCAAGTGATGTATGTACCAGTTAGCAGCAACCCAATTCATCCTGTCAAAAAGTTTAACAAAAATTACTCTAACCTCGTAGTGTAATCTCTAAGGCTCTCGTCTGCAAAAGGAGGACGAAAACAGGAACGACTAAACTCATTATCGAATAAAATGCATGTTTGGCTGGCATCTTCAAGGCTTGAGCGAATTCTTTTGTATGGGCGTTTCGTCGAAGCCTGTTGCTGAACCTGGGAGCATTAAATCACTAAGGTATGACACCATACGAAATTCACTGACGACAGTGAAATAATAACACCCTTTATGTCTTCAAGCTCAAATAGTTCCCAGTAGTTCAGAGCATAAAATCCATCGATTAAAATATAGGTTTTCAAGTCTTTTGGTAAGCAATGTCCACCTGAGATTATCAAATATAGCTTTAAACTACCTTGATGGCACTCGGCCTGAGAGCATGACAAACTTCTACATGGTATGTCGTCCCGAAGATAGACTTCTCTTGTCAAACAAACCTCTTTACCTCTGGGAGTCCTGTATCTGATAGTCTTTTCTGACTTTTCGCGAAGGACTACATATCCACCAACCATCCCTGTGAAATATTTACCCGAGACTATTAGGCTGGAGACTTAAGGGGCGTGCCTAAATGATCTAGTTCGCCGCGCACAAGAAGGTCAAACGGCTAAACAGGATTACAGTAACCAAACAAATTAGTGAAATGTCCGGATCGCTGATTATCGGGAACATCTGCGTTCTATACAGTTGAGCGGAATTACAGATTTATACTATCTATTCTGAACCTGAAGTACAATACGGTGTGATCACAGTTTCCCAGAGGTCGTAGGAACTGAATGTCAAAATGGTTAAAATGGTTGTAGACGGAATAGAAGAAGCTTTCGCTTAACAGGCTTCCGTGTCTAGTATCAGGGGATCACTAATACCTCTAGGCAAGAACCTAGGTATTTTAACGATAAAAGAGAAAGAAAATGAATTGGTAAATCATAGTAGGATACTATCCTTAGTCCTTAAGAATAGATCAAGTCGCCTCTTAAAGGACTCCTGAGAAGTTGCTTGGACTAGCTCAGCTGACAGCGAATTCCAGCATTTGACAACTCTTAAGGAGTAGAAGTTGTGCCATCAGTCCGTTCTACTATGTTGTATCTCTAATTTCCGGGTGTTACCCCTTAGGTTAGTGTTGGGACTAAGCTTAAGTAGGTGTTTAAGAGGATGTCCAGAAGTGTCAAGGATACTATAAGCCATGAGAAGGTCACCTCTGAGACGCCTATACTCTAGCGAGTAAAGGTTAAGTGATTGAAGGCGCTCTTCATAAGGTTTAAACTTGAGTCCCCGAACTAATTTCGTGGCTCACCGTTGGATACGCTCCAGAGTGTCCTTATCCTTTTGGAGTGTAGGAGGGAATACTATGTTTCCGTACTCTAAATGGGGACGAATGAAACTATTGGAGATTATGTGGAAAGTTCTCCCGTCAAACTGACCAAAAATGCGCTTCAATGTTACCAGTGCCAGGTTTGCTCGAAAGGCATTTCTGTCACAGTTGGCGTAAGACTTTAAGTCGTAGGGCACCAGGACTCCTAAATCTTTTTCGACTCGGGATACTACTAGAGAGGAGTTTCCCAAGTTGTAACTGTGATCTGTGACGTGTCGCAGATGGACTACTTTACACTTTGAAGTGTTAAAGGTAAGTCCGTTATCATCTGCCCAACTTTGAAGTCGAGTCAGATCCTCCTGAAGTGCCTGTATGTCCTCTCGGTTGCGTATCTCTCTCCAAAGTTTCACGTCATCGGCAAAGAGCAGTATGTCTGACGTTACCTGTTGAGGGAGATCATTTATATAAATCAGGAAGAGGAGAGGTCTTAGTACTGAGCCCTGGGGGACCCCACTAGGACATTCCATAGCGTGTGAGAAATTGAAGTTTACCCTGACCTTAAAATGTCGATTTGCGAGATATGAACTGAGCCAGTCAATTAAAGGTGGTTTGATACCAAATTGTTTGAGCTTGTTAATAAGACATGTGTGGTTAACCCTATCAAAAGCTTTAGAGAAATCAAGGTAAATGATGTCTGCCTTCCCCTTGCGATCAACGATGCTTGTCCATCTGTCCACCGCAGTCAGCAGGTTCGTCATACAGGAATAACCCTTCCTGAAACCATGCTGTTGAGGTGAGAAGAAATTTAAGGACAGCAAATAGTCGTGTATACCATCGTATACCAGGGACTCCATGATCTTTGAAGGTATAGAGAGAAGAGCCACCGGTCGGATTGGAAATAAATTTATCCATAAGCTTTAACTGGTACTGAAGCCTGTCTTCTCTTATAGCCTTCGTACATATGTTCCTTATATGTTTGTATTGCCTGTACTCGCCGTTGTTGTTGGTTCGTTTGTATTCTGCCCAACAGTGCCTTTTACGGCTTAGCAAACGAAGAGTGCGATTTTTGATGATTGTAGGTTGCATGTGGCTGTTGAGGACCGTTTGAGGAACTGACTGCTTTGTAGCACATAAGAGCGTGTGCAGTAAGAAGTCCCAATAAGCATCCACATCAAGTTGAGGGTGAACATCCCAATCCACCTGTTGTAGATAGTCCTGTAGTGCTGACGTATTCAACCGTTTGAAGTTCCAGCGCCTGTTGTTGTTGGGATATCTTAGCTCAGTTTTGCTGACGAAACTGAAGGCTATAACGGCGTGATCGCTTTTCCCCAGGGGAGCCAGAATTGAGAGGTTGTCGACTAGAAATTCTTCATTTGTAAAAACACAGTCTAAGCGCGACGGTGTCTGCCTGTTCCTCCAACGAGTAGCCAACTTCACATTTTCGTGTAGTCCCAAGTCCTCAATGAGGTTGAAGAACCGAGCTTCGATTGAATTTTCACCTCCAGTATACGTATGTTCCGCGAAGTTGACTCTAGGGAGATTGAAGTCCCCTAGAATCAGGATATGAGTGAATCCGAGACGCGTAGAGCGGGATAGTCCTTCCAGCATGCGACTGTCATACTCGATGTCGGCAGTGGGCTTCCTATATATGACTCCGACTAGGCACCTCGAAGTAGTGGACAATCTCATAGAGCACCATATGGATTCCTCAAGATTGTCAAACTCGTGGTTGTGGATTTGATGTACCACCAGGCCAGATCTTATGTATAGGGCTACTCCACCCCCAATTCCTGTTTTTCTGTCATTGCGAAACAGAGACATCCCAGGTATTGCTAGCTCCTGGTCCGAATACTGAGGAGATATCCAAGTTTCAGATATTCCTATCAGATGAACCTTATTAGCGTTGCTAAGTTCACTTAGTTCATCCATTTTATTTGGTAGACTCGCGGCGTTCATGTACAAGCAGTTAATGCTTTCAATTTGAAACGCGTGAGCTTCTTCCTGTTTGTCTGTGAGAGCCTTACGTGAGTGGACAGGTAACCCACCTATATAAGTTTTGTCGAATTGGTAGGCCCTGCCCTTTACACGTTTTTTTTGTCTTGAAGACAGTCCACAAGTGGAATGGTCAGTTCCAGCTTGCCTTTGTGCTTGATCCTGGCGTCGTATGGCCTGTCCGGGTGCATATGGATCCCAGTTGGCAACCGACCTCTGTTGACACGAAATGCTTCCAGAGCTGCAGCCGCCATATGGGAGGATGGAAAAGTTATCCTCATTAGTCGGGGTCTAGGATCCCCGTCCTTCTTGGCTAGTCTCATCACATGCTGAGTCAGTATGTTTTTAAGCCTCAGGGACTGTTTGATGAATTTCCATTCCCGAATGTCAGAGTTTGCTTGAGTAGGGTCCATGTTTTCCGGCACACCTTGCACGATGATATTTCTTCCGCGGATAAACTTCTCTCGAAAATCTTTAGGGACGTTCCGGATGAGATTGCGCTCAGAATACGGTATGTCGGGCAGTATTCTGACGTTCCCATCGGATTTCAGTAGATGACTGGCTAGCAGGACATCCTCTACTTCGGTAGCATTCTTGAGTGTTACACGGAGTAGTCTCGGGTGATTTTGATGTTTAGATTCCTTTCCCCGAGTGAGCCGTGTGACCGTCAAAGGCTCTATTCTAGGAAGTTCGAGCTTTTTGTTCAGTTCACCCCAGAGCATCCTGTCGTTTTTGTCCTGCAAACTGAGAGGAAGGTCAGGATTGTCTATGAGGTTCATGATTATGAGGGAGTCATCACAGACCGTTGTTGTTTTCCCAGGTTTTCCAATACGTTCAGGTTCAGTACGTTGTTGTTTGGAGGTCGAAGCAGGTTTTTGAGTCGTAGGCTTTTTAATAACCGGGCGGACGTTTTTGGGGGTAGACTGAGCGATCAAAGCACCAGTTGATGTCCGTACAACACTTGGGATGTCAACCTTAGACGGTGACACCTGGTCCTTATTAGCTCTGTTGGCGTGGGTGCAGTCACCTGAAGAGTTTTTAGGAACCACTGTTGCGTTTAAGGACCCTGAACTGGGAGATCCAAGTTTAGTGAGGGAGTCAATTATTGTCGACGTAATGATGGTGCTGAGTTTCAACATGTCATCATTAGTGCTAATGCGTGTTCCATCGATGGTTGACTTATCAACATCCCTGTTCTTACTTATGGATAACTTTTGTACTTATTCACACCTATGGTGACTATAGCTGAGTTGTGCAATCGTTCATATTAACTACAAGTTTGCTGCCTGAATCTAACCCTCAGCCTTTTTGTTCTCTACTTGCATGACACACTAATTGTCTCTTGCAAATATACCACTGCCCATACATTTCTCGTCCTCACTTATTGCGTTGTAGATAATGTGCATTAAATATCTGACCACGCCCTAAACTGTAACACCTTTATTATCGCAAGTTAGCAATCCAGCCAAATCAAAAGTCAGGAATGAAGTTGAACGATCGATTTGGAATGTTATCAGTTTGTCGAGAAACGTTGGACTTAAGTAGACTGAGGATGCATGGAACGGTGACCAGAGTATGAACTGATATGGATCCTTGACAAGGCACCTCGATTAAGTACGTTCGGCAAAACTTGTGAAGTCAGCATCAATATTGAAGATGTACTCGCCTATTTATTTTTGGACTTATATACAGCTAAGGCTCAGTGCCCCTAAGTGGGGCAGTAGTAACCCTGGGGTGTATCCAGTCAAAAGTTTAACCGAGCGCACTGTTGGCAAACACTATGTCCAGGAGCATCTGTTCATCTTTCTATAATATAAACAGCCATGTGGTACAACATTATCATCGAAAAATGTACGACGGAAATTTCGGTTCATCGTATCCGTCGTCGGTGTTCATCTTGTTCAGTTTTCCTAGAAAAAAGAGAGCTAAAACTGAAATTGCATGTCGAGATACGCTCATACTTGCGCAAGATCGCAAAAGGTTCCAAAATCTCGGTATACATGCGCATATATACCACGCGGCAGCAAAAAGAATTTGAAACAAAAGATTTTGCATCAAACAAAAAAATTACAAATATATGCAGTGACGTTCAAAAAAGCAACTTTTTTGCATTTCATGTTTTCGGTGTGACAAAAACCCAAAATATAGCCAAGTTGCTGTAGAGCACAGAAAAAGAGGCAAAACTAGAGCTTACAAAATCCCCTACATGTACCAGTCGTTTAAGTGTTTTTAAAACCTTGCAGTTCTTCCAGTCCTTGTCGTTTTATAGTTATAACACTTTATTTTCACCATTACCTTACAAAATTTAAAGGCAATGATTACGATCGTAATAACCATTATATTTAAGTATAAGGATGGGTAGTCAAGTATTCACTCTAAAGAAATAACCTGGGTTCGGAAATTCATCACTCATCATGGCAAAACTTATTTCCATACTTTTTTCCATCTCGGAAAAACTTGGAATCACATAACATCGTACATGAGTGCGTGTTCCGTGCACAGAAGTACTGCCTCCTTACACACTAAAAAAATTTTTTAGGTGCTGAGTCACACAATTAACCAATAAACGACACGCGCCCATGATGTGCCTAACTGCAAAAACTTTCTTAAAATTTTCGATAATTAGCGACACCTATGACCGATTAAGCATGTACTCTTGTAGGGTGGATAACAACCCTGTTCTATAGTGGTGCTGGGAAATATAACAACCCTCCTATAATATGCATACTAACATCAATTAAGCAAAGGATTAGTTTGTGCGGTACGTTTGAAGTTTGCGTTGCGATAACACTATCTAATATATATTGATTGTATATCGTTGAGTCCTAGTTTATAACTCTTACATAGCTTTAGAATTCATACTTTAAGCAATATGGGTCGACTGTCAAGAAAACGAGCACGGAAAAGTCCTAACTCTTCAGATATTAACAATTCTGTTATTACCTATTCTTCTTGCTCCGCTACTCCTTTTGTATCTGATAATGTTGGGACTGGTCTTTCACCACACGTGCTGCTGGACGACTCTGTTTCTAATTTAGTGATGGGTTCCACCTCAAGATCAAAAAGGATCGATGATATGAAGAGTGAATTAAACAGTCTGTTTAAGCAACTAAGCGACATGCGTTCTAAAGTCGAGTCACTTTCTAGCTCTTTATCAAAGCATGATGATCTTAAGCAAGAACTAAAGACACTATCACCTTTAAAACTGCTTTTGTCAAAAGACGTCGTTCCTGCGGAACTTGATGACATCATAAAAGCAGAATCTGTTATCGATTTTATCGCTAGTGAAGTTACCAAGCGAATAGTCTCTCGTAATAACGTGATTGTCTATAATATACCTGACAAAGTCTCCATTAAAACTGTAAGGAATTCGATATTAAAAGCATCTAACCTTCAAGACAGTCCATGCCAATGCATCCGACTTACTAAGAAGCACCAGAAATACTCGTGCCCGGTCTTGTTCAGGTTTGATTCTCATATATTAGCTGAACAGTTAAAAGAATCTGAGCGGCTGATATGCGCGCTTACGAAGTTTAGAAACGCTCGCATAGTCTCAGATAAGACCACCAATCAAAGACTTACGCAAAAGCGTACCGTGAACGAAAATATAGATGTTGAGATCATAAAAAATCACGACGCATCAGCTGCGGGATCCACTGATACTGATACCCTATCTCATGTTCTCCAGTACTCTGATCTGCCAACGAAGAGTGCTAACTTACCTATTATGCCTGTAGTGACATCTGATAAGCAATGTACATCTACTGATTACACTAATCCGATAGTATCCAATTTACCATTAGAAGCCCATAAGCAAATACCTAGTCCTAATGCGACAGCTCTTAAAAACACTGTCAAGATTAAAAAGTCTATGCCACGTAAGAAGAATGTTTGTACAGAACCTTCTGGTTCTAGACCCAATAATAAAAGTATTACGATGGCCCTATTCAATACAAATAAGACTAAACTACCCGACACCATGCTTTACCCAACGCATCGTAGGGGAGGATATAAGGGCAGACCTGGTTCAAATGTCTCACAAGACGGCCACTTCAATCGTTATGTAAGTAGGCCTAATACTGGACAGACCACAGTAAACCAACGAGCCTCACGAGTACCCTCAAACGCTTTAAATGATAAACCTGTAAGACGTAACCTCTCTCAACACTTTCCCATTAGGCAAGATGGATTACTAGGTTACCCAACATCAAACTTTTCAAATAATATACCAGTAACACATAACTTTTCTCAACACTTTCCCATTGGGCAAGATGGATTACTGGGTTACTCACCATCAACCCAACCTTGTCTTAACTGTCCGCCTAGTCAAGTTCAACAAATTAATCCGCTTTATCAAAATAATGATTTTTTTGGCCTTCAGAAATCCCTGGTCCCACTAGCACTACAGTTTGCTCAAGCGATCGCCCATGTGATCAGCCAAACATAATAAACCACAGTCTATGCAAATCCAAAATACACGACATCAATAGGGAAGCTCTCGGTTTTTTTACACTCCATACGCCCTTTCTAAATCTATTACTTATCAATGCACGTTCACTTCTGAACAAAATTTCAGCCTTGAGAACATTAGCCTTTCTATCCAAGCCTTCTTTCATACTTATCACTGAAACATGGTGCTCTCACGCAGTATCTGACTCAGAATTAAATATCCAAAACTATAGACTCTATCGCTGTGACAGAGAAACTAAGCGAGGAGGTGGTTGTATTATATATGCTTTGGATACCCTAACAACTAATAGAGTTGAAGATAGTGTCCTGAATAGTTTACCAGAATCAGTCTGGATATCTGTCAACACCCTGAATCATAGTCTACTCCTTGGATGTATATACAGAGCTCCTGAGAGCTCAAATAATGGGAATAATCTTATTATCAATGCATTCATACATGCATCTGCTCTAAACTTCAATGCTAAGGTTATCACTGGTGATTTCAATTATCCTGGGATTAACTGGAGTACCGGTAGCTGTCAGTCATGTAATGAGGAGTTCTCGGCAACCATTAACATGCACTGTTGGTCACAGTGGGTTCGTACCCCAACTAGAGGTGATAGTATACTCGATCTAATATTTAGTAGAGATATTATCCCACTGTCTGTAAAGGTATACGATGAATTTGAAAGCAGTGACCATAAGACAGTAGTATGCTCTCTCCCTATATATCCCTCTTCTAACCGACCCATTCAAAAAACCTGTCAATATAGAGACTTTAAGCATGCCGACTGGGACCTCCTGCATTCACTGATTAAACTTTCAGACTGGGATAACTTTTTTTCATGTACTAATCTCATAGATACTATCGACGAGTTCTATTTGATCGTTAACTCTTGTTTAGATTCTTCTGTACCTCTTAAAACGTACAGGTTTATTAAACCTTACGAGTTATATATACCAGCTAAATATCGTAATAAACTAAGACGCCTACAGAATCGTTATTTCAAGTCAAACGACTTCACGGCAGCTGCGCAAACAACAATAATTTTTAATCAAATTAAAGAGACACATAGGTTAAAAGCCATTAATGAGGAGATACTAGCACTTAATAGTAACTCAAAAATACAAAACTTAACTCTACTTCTCAATAAACGCGCTAAAGTAACTCAAAATGTTGATATACCATGCATCCAGCATAATAACACTTTTATATACGACTCTAAAACTATGGCAGACCTTTTCAGTGCTACTTTTGCGAATGATGTAGGAACCACAAGTGGCTCTGCTTCAAGAGTTACGTGCGTGACCAGCAACTACATAAAGTCTATCTCCTTCACATGTAAGAAAATTAATATGGCTATAAATGCCCTTAAGCTTTCGCGCGGTCATGGAGCAGACGGGATTCCATCCTTTCTCTACAAATACGGTGGTCCAGATATTCCACTTCTTCTTCTAAAGCTGTTTACTCTCTCTATGGAAACTGGTTCTTACCCTTACTGTTGGAAAACCGCGTACATCATACCACGTTATAAATCTGGAGATAAGACTGACATGAACAATTATCGGCCAATAAATATTACTCCAGTGATCTCTAGGATTATGGAGAAAATTGTAAGTGATGAACTTTCCAACTATTTATTCGCTGGAAACTTTATCAATGATACTCAACATGGATTTCTCAAAAATCGATCTTGCATGACATGTCATTTCGACTTCTTTAATTTAGTCTACTCTCTACGTAGCCAAGGATATCTAGTCTTAGTGCTATATCTGGACATTTCTAAGGCCTTTGACATGGTTAACCACCAACTTCTTATAGGCAAACTTGCATCTTATGGGGTTCAAAATCCTTTGCTAGATTGGATTGATTCATTTCTCAGCAATCGACATCAAATAGTTAAAATTAACTCTTCATTGTCTAACGCTGTCCCCGTTAGAAGTGGTGTAATACAAGGTAGTGTCTTAGGCCCTTTGCTCTTTTTAGTGTTTATCAATGACATTTGCGAAAATTTTTGTGTAGGTAAGCCCCTTCTATATGCAGATGATCTTAAACTAGTATATTCATTTTCTCCACATGAGCTGGAAAATGTGCAAACTTGCATTAACTTGGAGCTTAACAAGGTAGCACAGTGGTGCTTAAAATGGCAACTGGAACTTAATACAGCTAAATGTGGATGGATATGCTTCGGCGATACATCACTTAACCTAGACCTTACCATAAATGGAGAAATGTTAACTAGGTTACATACAGTAGTAGACTTAGGACTTAGATACTCCCAAGACTTATCGCTTACAGAACAGATATCGAAACAGACCTCCAAGTCACAACGACTAGTAGGTTACATAATTCGAAACCTTCATAACAATGAATCACGAATTTTAATGTACAAAGTTTGTGTTCGACCTCTTCTAGAATATTGCACGTTTATTCTTAGCAGTGCGCGCATAAAGGATAAATTAAGGCTGGAATCAGTACAGAGACGATTTACACTTCGTATTCTTGGAGCTGATTGTTCCTTAACTTATAATTCTAGATGTAAAAAACTAGAGCTAGACCCTTTATGGAAGAGGAGACTCAAACTAAATCTTATTTTTTTCTTCAAACTACTTAATAAATTATCCTTTACATCCAATCATGTAATTCAATATGCAGAGACTCCTCATTATGAAACCCGTAATTCCTTGGCACTTGTGAAACAAACTTATTCTAAATCATCTCTTTATATGAATTACTTTGCCTGTAAATTTTCTAGACTCTGGAATAACCTACCAGAACATATCCGTACGATTAAATCACTCCCATTATTTGTACGTTGCATCGATGCATATTGCTCCTCCGAAAATGCATTGAATGCTCTAGCACCCGCAAGTGTATCTCACTCCACAAGTGTTATTATAGGAACTTTAAATGTTTAGGCATTTTTATTAGTGCATTCTCTGGATAAAACCACCTACTCGCTGTCACTTTATGTTAATACCGTCCCCAGCTAGTTTAACTAATTTGAATATCATCAGCAGTATATCACTGTGTCACATGACATACGCATTTTGATAGATCTGTTTGACATATTTCGGTAATTACTGCTTTGTTGTTCCGTGCTCTCTGTTTTCGTTTTAATTTCTCTAGTTGTAGATATTTATCATTAAATCGATCTGGCACACGAAATGACCTTAATTACATCGTTTATAAATCAACAGACAGTCCAGTTAAGAAATATTACATGTTCCCGGCTGATACATTGGATCGCTGTAATACCCAAACAATTACTGAACTAGTAAACTTAAAACTCATAAAACATGTTCGTTCTGTACATATAATGATATTATTTATATCAAATTGATCATGCCTGAAAACTGGCGTGAATTCTGTAATCATAATTTTTTCAGAATATAAGTTATTATTATTATTATTATTATAAAACTTCGAATATGTGTCTGGCCCTATAAAGAATATTAAATACTAGGACCCAACTTTGGTCCTCTTCATTGTCTGATAACTTCATGTTTTCATGATTTTGGACAGCGGATGTTTTTGAAGGTTATAAAAGGCAGCCACCACGGACTCAAGTTAGTGTATTTATCAGAGTTAAATGATAAATCTATCTTCTAAGTTGCTTTCCTATCTGATGCATATTCGTTGTCAAGATGTCTACACCATTTTATTCCCATACAGATTACCAGTATGTTCTGCTGGACCAAATATTGATGCGAAACAAAATATTTATTGATTATAAATGTGAGTTTTCATTTTGTATTCAACTGTTTTATAAGAATAGTCGAACAATTCATCATGTATTTATTAAAATTTAGATTCTTCTTTACCTTTGACACTAAGATAACTCAAGAGGCCGGCAGGTAAACACCTTAAGTCGTACAGATCATGGAAAAATTGTACCTCATCATTATGGTGTTAAATAGTCCATTCACAGCATTTTCCCAGATATCCATGTATATGTTTCCCACATTCCATCCTCTTATCACCTCCCATTCTTCCGCAGAGGACACATATAATAATTCATGTATGACAGTTTGTGGAAAGACAGAAAATGCTACCGGAATCAAATAACATACTATTCTAGGATAAAATATATATACATTAACCATGAATGATAAACAAGCGATATTCGTCATCGGTTGTGAAAGTGAAAAATTAAAACACTGGACGACTTGCACTGATTCTCCATACGACTGAAGAAATCTACATGTTTCTATTCTTCAGGATGATCAAACGGAAATCGCTACGAATATTTTGAAGCACTCATGCCGTCTGGCTCCGAATACGGTGAGAATGAGAGGCAGCTCAAATGTAGGCAGATAAAAAACCAACAAAACGATCGTGAACAGTAGTCAGTAGAAAAAGTGGAAGAGATCGCAAAGACCACAGAGTTAGGTAACAGTGGATAACTGTTCAAACTTATAAAGCAAACGGGCATTACAAATCCGGCTGTTGGTGAAACTATCTCGGAAAAAGATGGGACTATTATTCACACTTAGTCCAGGAGGTTGAGCTAATGGGCAAAACACTTTAGGGAAGAGTTCAACTGGCCTTCAACCGCAATTCAGTTGCCCGCTACATCCAAACAACATGAATAGCAAACTGATGTATGTCCTTCAAATCTAAGTAAGGCTGAAAAGGTTATACGTAGTCTAAAGTGAGGAAGAAAGGCATGGCCTGGGGTACCAACCCCTAGGATTTTTAAAAATAGTGGTCCAGTTTCAGCGGTTAGATTGACTGAGATCTTGGCTAAACTCTAGGAAATGGACGTAATCCCCTCCAACTGGTTTCAATCCCTGATCGCCCTAGTTTTTGAGAAAGAACAGTAATCTTGTGACAATCACTGAGAAGTCAGTTTAAATAATATGGTGTCCAGAATATTGACCTCAACAATAGTTCAACATTTAACCAGATTTCTTGAAGAGCAAACCCGTGGAAACCAGGCTGGTTTCGGAAATGGATATGGATGTATAGACTAAATATCCACTTTTTGGCAGGTTCTGGAACATAGACACTTTTTAACGTCCAACTATGGTAATATGCCTTGACCTTAAGGTGGCGTTCGACGCCGTTGACAGTGAGGTTCTACGTAAGTCTGTTATTGAAAGGCGTACCAAAGAAGTACGTTAACCTTGCATAGGCTCTCTATCCAAACACTATTGGCCGAGTCAAAGCATATGATGAATCGTCATTGCCAGCCTACCTCGATGGACGATGTTTTCTGGTGTAGGAGCAGGCTAGAAGAAAGTTAGGGATGACCAAACTATAAAGACACTGATAACCGAACCGCGCCATGTTAACACGTGGTTGTGGCTTGTAACCGATGGTTGGGACTTTGAATAGCGTGGCTCAAAATCGTTTGCCATGGCGCAGATGCATCCGTTCTCCGTCTTCCGCAAAATTCTGAGATTCTAAACTCAACTGTTGTTTTTATTCCACTAATTTATATTTACTCAAGTCGTATCTTCGATGCCTGATCTTTCCCAATAACACTGAAACTGTTACTACTATTCTGTGCTGACGGGGTATGGCAACTTGAACCAATGTACATACGTACAAAGTTACTAGTTATACAGATTGAAAATCTCAAGTAAGTCGATTCCCGGGAGGCAAAATTCGACGAGTCGTATGATTAATTTTGGCCGAAAGGACCTTGTTTATGTTGAGACGTTATCGTTCAAATATTTATTTACTTCATAATATACTTCATAATATTTGTCAGATTACTTCCTCTGTTGAGAAACTTGTTTGTTTGAAATCGGAAACTCGATCTTCAACTGTTCTGCTTCACGGTCTGAATCAATTCCTACGGTAACCTTCAGCACTAAAGCCAGTTCTTGGGTACCAGACAATTTTCATCTTGGTCGTCAACTACAGGAGTATACTCCACGTTCGTAAGAATTATGTCGTTTGATTAATGAGTCGGAATGTCATCAAGCTTTAGGTTTCCTTCTATTTAAACCAGGTTTCGACGACCGATGCCCATTTTTCTGCTAGTTCCGTTTTTATCAGCGATACACTACTTGGTTTTGTGATTGCAAGCAGTTTGTAGGGGTTTGGTTGACGAGTCCCTATAAACGAAAACGCGTTTATTAATTCATAAGGCTGTTTAGATGAAAAAAATAATCAGTTGCGCTCACGTGAGAGCAGGCTTAACTGGAACAATCGCTTTTGCAAAGTGTCCCGTCTAGAAGTTTAGGTTCTCACTAAATCAACGGAATGAAGTATGTATGTACCCTCTTGGGAGTCTCAGCACTGTATCGTAAATGAGTTTTGCTTCAGTGTAACCAACACTAGTTTTAACTGCAAAGTTGATTTCGTGTACAAGTAGAAATCCGTCAGCTAGTTGTAATATACTTACAAGGGAAAGCGAAGCCTTAAAATACCGTTCAAATCGTTGTGCATTTGTCAACATATGAATATCAAATAAATACGATCTTCTGTGAAAGTCACATCATTATCTATACTGACTCGTCATATTGTCACATTCACTAAAATAGCGTTGAAGACTGCTAAAGAACGCAAGAGCATGGGGTAAGATAGTATATTTAATATGAAACAGAGTAAATTACGTACGGTTTCACATTAGCTTTCTTGATTTCAACAACTCATAATCATTTCATTTTGAATAAGTCGATCTCTGACTTATTCAAGACTCAATATCTGAAATTCATTTTTACGAACCATCAACCACGATGTATGAACATTAACAATTGCTTCACTGCTCATGAAAGTATTAGTTTTGGAATGTGCCTCTTACAAATGCACTTACGTTCAACATATTACCGTCAGCAACCTGTTCGAAATTCATATAGTTATCAGTATTTTCACGTACTGTCAGACTTTTTGACGATAATTCGTGTCTATCAGTAGTAGTAGTAATAAATTCACTGACAGTTAAGCAGAGATGAGGTCGAGAAAATCTCCCCATAACTAAGTGAACAGCTTTAAGCTTGACAAACTGAAGGGATCACGAGTCAGAATACTTTCATACCCTTGTTATACTTCTGTTCTGCCAGTAGGCCTACAAATACATATGCAATTGAAAATCGACACATATGGAAAGCACACCGACATAAACATTAACTAACGTTCTAATATGAATCAAAGATACTGCAAATATCAGCATTTATACAATATTGGTTGTTCTTCTTCTTATGAACAGAAAATACTTGTACTGCCCATAGGTAAAGCTATTAACCAACGACTATTGTTAAGTGTCTTAACGTTACTTGTTGAAAGATCTCTTCGCTTAATCATCCTTAATTATTATAATCCTACTTTGGTTAACTTTTGAGTAATTTTCACGTGGATTTTCACCTTGAGTGTGCTAAGAACAAAATCAAACACTTTGGAATTGCTACGTGTATTTCCCTATCATTTGCTGCTGCCTTAATTTTACTTTATCCTTCAGTTAACAATACTCGGATGATTCTTATTATTCTCCTGATAACCTTCGGTGCGCGACGATCGCACCTGCCTTGGTATCAAACCAACATCACATTGATTCTATTGGGAGGGTATTGTGGTGGTATTGGTTCCTAACCATACGATCTTCGGAGAAGAGAATAGGATTATCGAGAAAGTTCAGATTTCGTATGTAACACTTGAAGAAGGTCTGAAATGGTGAGCTCGGGAACAATTGGTTGCTACGGCATGGCTCAGCCTTGTGCATGAAACCGCTCTATGTTACCTATACCTTTCCACAATCGATATATATTGTTATGTGACGAGTCCAGACATGCTCTTCAAAAGTGCTAACTTTCATATTACTGGCTGCCAACAGAAGACAAGTCAGTATAGACAATGATGTGACTCCCACAAAAGATCTTATAGATTGAGTAATCACATGAAGACACATCTATAACGTTGCCATTAGTTCTATTATTCAATTCGCTAGGGTAACCGTTGTAACGTCGATCAATACCTTAACACTACAACTACACCTGCGCCGCTATTTCTTAGGTTCCATGTGGTTTAAATTTTTTACGCGGATCCTCTCAATAATCGTATGTTAAGCACTAAGTATCGTGTGGTTGAGAAACAATACCACAACAATTTTCTCTCAAAGTATACTGTAGGTGAGTTTTCCTCATTAGTACTGTAGTGATAAATAAATCCCAAAAATATATAGCTCTGTAATTTTTCAACATAGGATGGGCCCTTCAAAGTTCTTCAGCGCTAATCTATGTACTAACGATAACATCAGCATCGAATACATCAAAACAGTGTATTTAGAAGGAAACCATATCCACGTTGATTTGCCTTCAGCGAAACCGAAAGACACGACTCCTACACTTAGGATACCTCATCTGATAGCCAACAATCACGATGATAATTTGGGATTATCTGAAAGCAGACTCAAATCAACGCATTCTGGGAGAAAAGTAAGGTTTCCAAAACTTTTGAACAATTATTGCATGTAAGACACTAATTATCATTTTTTTCGTCTGGATTTATCTTTGTATAACAATAATAATAACAATATATTTCTGAAGGAGCATGTATACGCCATTTTTACAGGCATGATCTACAAATTACAATATCTGTTGGCTCATAGCATTTTTCCTAGGTAGGGTTGTTAAATAAGTGAATAGCATTTCATTCGTGGAGATGTCTTGCAGTGATGAATATTAGATTTATGCTTTAGTAGTACACTGAGTACATGTGGTGTTTGAATGAACTAATGACTCCTTTGTACTTGTTGAATGCCTGACTTCGAATTCTAAATACAATACATTCGTTCGTGCTTATCTAGTAGTTCTTGATCCACTTACGTGATTTCTGAGACTATTAGTTCATACTATAATTCAACTACTCCTAATTATCATATTGGCGTCGCGATGGGGCCTACGATGCAGCAGTTAGATATTCATTCAACTTCTGAAGCTTTTGAGGATTATTTGGAAAGGTTTGAAATTTGGTGCATGACCAAGAAAAATGTTAAAGATGATAAGATTGTGGCACATTTCTTGACATTCATCGGAAGAGAAGCGCACAGTTTATTAAACACTTTGGCATATCCACAAAAACCTGTCTCACTTCCTTATGCAACTCTTAAGGAGCTCTTATTAAATCATGTAAAGTGCACTAGTTTTGAATGCCGTGAAAGAGCCAAATTTCATAAGATGATCCGTCAAAATGACCAAAAGGTTAGGGAATTCATCCTTGAATACCAGAAACGAGCTGCCAAATGTAATTTCGGCGATCAACTTCATGTGCGACTGAGAGACCGAATAATCGCAGGAATCAACATACCGTGTTTGGAAAGAGAGCTGTTAAGAATGCTCAACTGTTCCTTTCAAGATGCTAGAACTGCGTGTATTAACTACGAGGCAGTGAATAAACTTGATATCCGGTCGATGAATATTTCTAATACTTTGCTTAGTCGTCATAATGGAATACAATCTTAGGATCAATCAAAATTACGTTCGTTTAACAGAGGCTCCTATTCCCGTGTAAATACGAAAGGTGTTTCAACAAGGAATTACAAAGCAAATCACAAAGGTAAGACCAAGTTTGGCAAATGTTTATCATGTGAAAAACTTCATTCTCGTAATTCATGTGCATTTCGTAATGCTAAATGTTTTAGATGTGGTAAGATAGGACACATTCAAACAGTATGCAAAGCTACTGTTCATTTTGCCTCAAGTAGTACTAAAACTTGTAATTTAGATCCCAATAATTCAGCTGTTCCTAATGATCATTTATTTTTGTCTGCCATTTCGAAAGGTAATACTCATATTCAAAAGCGATTATATACATCGCTTGGTTCATGTCATGACTTTATTGTTGACACAGGCAGTATAGAGTCCATTATTTCATTCAAGAACTTGAAATCTTTAGATCCTAACGTTGTGGTACGACCCACTGAAGTATCAATATTGGAGATTACTGGACACAGACTGCCTATACGAGGATGTTGTGATTTGCTAATAAGAGATGATAATTCTTCATACATACCCTGTGAATTTTTAGTTAGCGAAACAGGACTGTCAATACTGGGCTTAAGGAATTCGAAAAGGCTTAAAGTGGAGCTGTCTTTCCTAGTTTCTAAAGAAAACAATGATGCTTTACTTAAAGATTTCATATCCACGTGTGCTAAGTGCAGTGAGGGTATGAAAATTCAGCCTATAAAACTTCAAGTACAGGGTGATCCAGTCTTTCTTAAAAGACGAATAATTCCTTATGGTCTTCGAGAGGCAGTACATAAAACATTAAACGATTTGTGTGCAAAAGGCATAATTGAACCGGTTCAGTCTTCAGCATGGGGTACGCCTATTGTTACGCCACTGAAATCGGACGGCAAGACTCCTAGAATATGTGATGACTATAGATTAACATTGAACTCCCATTTGTTGAAGCAAACATGCACGACGGTAGAGGCTGAAGATATTCTAAATCGACTTCATGGTTCTAAAGTGTTCTCGAAAGTTGACCTAAAAGATGCTTATCTTCAAATCCCTTTAGATCAATCCTCATCTATTTTGACGACAATTAACACTCCTTATGGTCTGTTCAAATACAATTTCCTTCCATTTGGTCTAAGTTGTTCTCCAGCCATATTTCAAGAAGTTATGAATAAGGTGGTTAGTGATCTTGAAGGAGTTGAAGTTTATCAAGATGATCTCATTGTTTATGTTTTTGACAAGGTAGTTCATGACCAGAGACTTATTGCGTCGTTTAATGGAGAAGAATATTACAGTGAATCCAAATGAGTGTTCATTTAGTGTATCTAGTTTTGAATGTCTTGGATACCTAGTTGATGGTAATGGTTTTAGACCAGATATGAAACGACTATCTCCACTGACAAATGCACCGTCTCCAAAAAATCTTACGGAACTTCGTTCACTAGTGGGTGCTCTTCAATACTATTCCCGTTTTATTCCTAATTTTTCTTGTCGTGCAAATTGTTTATTTAATATTTTGACATCCAATTCAATTAAATGGGGTGGGGAACAAGAGTCATGCTTAAGTAGTCTACCGAAGTTTCTTCAAAGTGATGCTGTTCTTCGAACTTACTCTCCTAATGTACAGTCTGTACTTATCACTGATGCATCACCTGTGGGTATTGGCGCAGTTTTGGAACAGGATGGTAGACCAGTTATTTGTGTTTTACACAAACTTACTGTTACTGAACAAGGTTATTCACAGACTCAGCGAGAAGCATTAGCTGTGTATTGGGCTGTCAAAAGACCTCATAAATATTTATTCGGAAAGAAATTCACTATTGTTACTGATCATGAGGCTTTAAAGTTTCTTTATCATCCTGAAAAACCCTTAGCACGTTCCTCAGCTGCTATGGGTCAACGATGGAGTATTGCTTTGAGTGCCTATGACTATACGGTTCAGCACAGGAGTGCCAAACAAATTCAACATGTTGACTACATTTCTCGACAGTCATTACAAGATAAACCTGTTAATACTTCAGACTGTTTGTTAGTGCAACCTTTACCAGTGAAACGTCCAGATCTCATTAGAGAAACTCGTAAATACTTTGGATGTATAATTAATGCTATACGGAAAGGTTGGAATGCTAATCTGAAACGTAGATTTCCTGCCTATTTTTCAAAGCGGGATGAGCTATCCACTACTCCTGATGGTATTTTGTGTTTAAATGATCGTGTTGTTATTCCTCCTTGATTGCGTAAATCTGTCCTAGAAGATCTTCATAGTGGACATTTAGGTGTTGAAAAAATGAAGTCATTGGCAAGGCTCACATGTTGGTGGCCAGAGATAAATGCAGACATTTGTCGTACAGCAAACAATTGTGAAAAGTGTCATAAGCTGAAAAATCAGGATTCGAAGTGGACTCCATGGCCAGTATCGTCTGAGGCCTGGCGGAGAATTCATGCAGACTATTGTGGTCCGTTTTTGGCAAACACTATGCACTTGTAGTTATTGATACTTTTTCAAAAAGGCCTAAATTTTTTTTCACAACTTCACAATTCAAGGATTAAGAAAGGTGTTTAGTCGAGAAGGGGTTCCAATGGTGTTAGTGACTGATAACGGCTCTCATTTTTCTGTAGATGCATTCACTACCTGGTTAAACGGTATAGGGTGCAAACATCTGTTTACTGCTCCCAGACATCTTTGTTCCAATGGTCAGGCAGAAATTTTTGTCAGGACGTTAAAAACTGCTATTGATTCCACTGCCGCCTCAACATTTAATGAGCTGGAGAGGGGAATAGATACCTTTCTATCGCAATATAGAAATGCCAGACATTCGGTGACGAAAGAGACTCCATCAAAACTATTAAAAGGGAGAATTCTTCGGTCGAATATGAGATGTTTGGAGTCTGCAGAAGTTACATATTATCGTGGCAATGATCTTCGACCATCCACGGGGATTGTTCTGAAGAATGTCGGGAAATCTATGGTGCGACTTCTAGATATCAATGACTTAAGTACACACAATCGAGATGTTGGTCAAATACAATTCCAGGAACCAGGTGAGTCTGTTCCGATTTCAGTTGATAATTATAATACTAATGAGTGCATTCTAGATAATACAGAGTCTTTGTCCAATACATTGTCGGACAGACACAGTATGAACTTGAGAAGAAGACGTACAATTGATTACAGACACTTAGACTCTATTTGAAGCTGTGGCGGATGTGGTGTTTGAATGAACTAATGACTCCTTTGTACTTTTTGAATGCCTGACTTCGAATTCTAAATACAATACATTCGTTCGTGCTTATCTAGTAGTTCTTGATCCACTTACGTGATTTCTGAGACTATTAGTTCATACTATAATTCAACTACTCCTAATTACCATAGTACAGTCTTTAAAATACTTTCCAAAGCGGCTTCGCGTCCACGCTGCACACCATTTCCAATCTCGACATAATTGCGTTAGAATTCCTGTCTTTCTATGTATTTATGCAATACAACATATTAAGTTTTTAGTTGTTATAAAGTAGACTCGTAGAGCGCTTGCTGTAAACGAGGACCTTGAGGAGACCTGCACGTCAAGTTTGTTCCAGACGTCGGAAGCTCCATAGCTGTGCCCGCAGAGCAAGATTCTGAATAAAGAAAAAAAGAGAAACAGAAGAGCAACAAGGCACTTGGATGTGAACGCCAAACGTTGCTTAACATTTTGTAGTAGAACAGACAGAGGTATAATAAATTAGATTAAATTCATATTATCTGTTGTTAGAGTGAAATGATTTCAGAGGCTCCAGATAAGAGAATGTAGTAATAAAGAACAATGAGTTGTGATGTTTAACAAGTTGAGGTAAGCTCACATGAAGGAAGAAAAGTCAAAGTTGGTAAAACGAAAGCTGTTTTTTAGAAGGGAGTGTGCATATAGAGGGTGAAGTGCTAAGAATACTAATAATCATATCTTTTATTGTCTAATTTTTTCTTTCTTTTTTGTCCATCTGATGCCAGCCACACAATCCTAGCGTAAAAGTCCCAGTTAGCATGTTATAAGTTGTCTTAGTAGAATAATTAATCCAACATAAAATTGAAAACATGAGTCTGAGTGGTGAGCGTAGGAAGACACATATTGATTGACTTATTCTTAATCATAAAGAGCCTGATACATACGAAATGTTCTACTCCATAAACATGGGTGGATTGAAGTCATCGCTTTCAACATCAGTGCTTGCTGGTCAGTAACTCCACCCTCCATCCTCTTTATATAATAAAGAAATTTACTATGCTTATATTTATACAATTATTACAAAGAAAACAAAATTTTTTCCTTATATGCTCGCTAACATATGTATATCAAAATTTTTTTCAGAAAGCGAAGTAACATTCTGTAAAAAATTTTTTATTCTATCTCATGTGCATGAGTTTATTTTCCTTTTTCGCCCACTTTTTCTTTACGTGCGTACAAGTGTGATTTGACATGCACTTATATATCCTTTTTTTTCAGAACGGCTGGAAAAGGCGAAAAATGAAGGACGAAGTTCACGAAGAACTGCCAGTTTCTTTATTATTATATGGTTCTTTATAGTATGAAAAGACGACCGGACGCTGCTGAACATAGCAAGCTATCAGACGAATTTGGTTTAAACTTCTGGCCGGCCACGTCTTAAGGTCAGCAATACCTCACCAGAGGATGGAGTGGTCTGTAGCGGTAACTAAATCCCAAAAATAAATAGCTCTGTTATTCTTCGACATTGAATGCTGACCACATTAGTTTTAATAGACTCACCAAGCTGAAGTCGTCCGGTTATGCATCCTCACCAGATCATGGGTGGGAACACCATGCTCAATTTACCCTGCAATTTCTAGCCCGTCTAGATCACCCTATTCTCGATATATTGATAGCCAATCAAATATATCTTCGAACCTCTTTGCTTCTGACTTTTGATTTCACTAGGTGGGTGTTACTGATTAAAGCGTTGTCGAACTCCAAATACCTGTGGCATCTGAAGTAGTCATGTCCAAGACATACTCGAAGAAAGTGATTTTAAGATGGAAACAAAGAAGGTTTGCCCATAACCTCTGGACTCTGGATGTCTGACCTTGGGAGATGAGATTTCACGAGCGCTTAGAGAGCTCGGTAAGTGCAGCAAACCCTACAATCCAAACAGTTATATCTATCAATACGAATCAGTTGAAGGTTGTCGTAGTGAAGCCTCGTACCTTGACCGACGCGTGCACGTTGTAGCGGTAAATAATTCCCCAAAATCAAATAGCTCTGTAAGTTTTCGACATTGGATGCTGACCACAGTTTTAGTGGACTCATCTAGCTGAAGGCGCTCGGTCAAGCATCCGCACCAGATCACGTGTGGGAACGACGTGCTCAACATCTGCCACAATCACTAGCCAGATTAGTGCAAACGATCCTCGATATATTGATAGCTTATCAAATATATCTTCGATCTCCTCACTTCTGTCTTTTGATTTTACTTGGTGGGTGCGCTTCGTATTAGGTGTTACTGGTTAAAGAGTTGTCAAACTCCGAATACCTGTGGCATCTTCATTGGTGAGCCCGACGTGATCTGGTACACCATATTGTAAACTGTGAGTCTGTTCCTTTTTGTGATTTTATATATCATTGTCTTATTTTAATTTTTTTAACATTGTGATATTTTTTTCCCGTGTTTTTGGGTTTATATATATATTTCCCACTCGTTCACTTTTCGTACTTGATATATTACTATGACTGAACAGATCCCTAAAGTATTTAAGTTAAAGACTGTGTCCCCACCCTCTTTCCAACTTATGCCTTTCTGGCCAGACAACATCGAAGCCTGGTTTTGTTACGCAGAAGCCGACTTCTTCGAGCACGGTGTGAACGATGCGCGTATACAATTCCTCGCAGTAGTCAAGGCACTACCGCGCGAATTTAACAGGTACGTAACACCTAGTATGTTTACTAGTGATGTTTCTGATCCATACCAAACCCTGAAACATGCCATCCTTAAACGCAGAGATCTAACCGATCGACAAAGGTTAGACCAACTCCTCAACAACATCGACCTGCAACACGGTTCTGCCACAGACATGTTGCAAGGAATGCGAGAAGTCATTGGCCAAAGAACCTTCGATGACGGCCTATTCAAACAACATTTCTTATCCAAACTTCCTCAAACAGGTGCAAGCTGTTTTGGTCTCGTTCCAAAACAACGCCGTAGACGAGCTAGCTGCATCTGCCGACCGCATTCTTGAAATCACTAGGTATTCTAATGCCGAGGTTTTTTCAGTCAAAGAAAAGCCTCAAACGACCCAGAACGACATAACACAGTTATGTCATACACTTACGCGTTATCTCAAACTCTGTAACGACCGTAAACGATCACTTACCCCGCGGAGAAGCACATCACGTAGGCGATCTGTATCTAGAACTCGAGAGACGGATAATCCTGATTGGTGCTGGTACCATAACCAGTACGGAAAGTTCGCTAAAATTTGCAGAAAACCCTGCAATTATCCCAAAGCGAAATCCGTCGACGCAAAGAACGTTTCGGGAAACTTCCAAGCCGGCACGCGTCAACGGCGACCGTAGCCGGCGAACATAGCCGTCTTTTATATGTCACTGATGTGATAATGAGAGTTCGCTACCTCGTAGATACTGGCGCAGAGGTTAGCGTTCTCCCAGCGAATTCCGACGACAGACTACACGAGCCTGTTTTAAATCTACAGGCGGCAGACGGAAAGCCTATCGCTACGTATGGCCAAAGGTATGTTTATCTTAACGTGGGTTTACGCAAACCCATTCACTGGATTTTTGTTGTTGCAGATGTTTCTATGCCAGTCATTGGTATGGACCTTCTACAACACCACAACTTAATTATCGATACGCGCAAACGGAGGTTAGTAGACGGAAACACTAATTTATCTGTTTGCGTGACTGCTTTTTCTGGTTGCAGGTTATCTCCCGTCACTCTTAAGCACACTATAGACCCCTTCTACCAACCACTACTCGATAAATATTCTGGCATTTACCAATCGCAACCGAAATTGCCGGGTGCAACCAGCAATGTTACACATCACATCACGACTACAGGACCACCTGTCTTCTCGAAAGCACGCCGACTGGCCCCCGAAAAGTTAAGGTTGGCGATAAACGAATTCGACCATATGATAAACTTAGGAATCATACGACCGTCAAATAGCCCATGGGCATCTCCGTTGCACATGGTCCCTAAAAAGGACAGCAACGATTGGCGTCCAACTGGTGACTATCGGAGATTGAATGCAAAAACCATTCCCGATCGTTACCCGTTGCCCCACATTCACGATTTGACAGCTACCTTGAAAGGTGCAACTGTCTTTTCAAAAATTGACTTGGTAAAAGCTTATAACCAAATTCCTATGGCCACTGAAGACATTCCAAAAACCGCTATTATAACGCCCTTCGGACTCTATGAATTTTTGCGAATGCCTTTCGGTCTGAGAAACGCGGCACAGACTTTCCAAAGGTTCATAGATGACGTTTTTCGAGGTCTCAACTTCGTACATGCATACGTTGATGACTGTCTAATAGCAAGTCCGGACAGAGAATCACATCTCCAGCATCTGGACCTTGTTTTCGACCGACTACAAAAACATGGCATTACCGTGAACATTCAGAAATGCCAAATCGGAACCGAATCCTTAGAATTCTTAGGACACACCATAGATGCGCATGGCATTCGACCCCTTAGAACAAAAGTGGCGGCCATTCTGGATTACCCAGAACCGACCACCATCAAGCAATTGCGCACGTTTAACGGTCTGGTAAGTTTTTATAGACGATTCATACCGAAATGCGCGTTACTTATGAAACCCCTTACCGACCAACTTCGTGGAAATGCGAAATCCATTAATCTAGATGACACTACCCGAAAATCATTCTCCACGGTTAAGGAACATATCGCCCGAGCAGCAATGCTTGCTCATCAGGACCCTAAAGCGCCCATTAGCATCTCAGTAGACGCATCCGACTCAGCAATCGGAGCAGTCTTACAACAATGGGTTAACCACTCCTGGCAACCTTTGGCATTTTTCTCTAGACGGTTGCTAGACACTGAATCGAGGTACAGCACATTCGGTAGGGAACTCCTAGCTATGTATTGTGCTGTTCGGCATTTTCAACAACATATCGAAGGCCGTGAATTTACCATTTTTACCGACCATAAACCACTTACTTTCTCCTTAAGCTCTTCTTCGGACAAGTACTCACCACGTGAGTCTCGACAACTGGACTACATTTCGCAGTTTGCTTCAGATATTCGACACATTTCTGGAGCAAACAAGGTAGTTGCAGACGCCTTGTCTCGTATAAATTCCCTGAACAGTTTCCAAGAAATCTACCTTTTAAAACTCGCCCAACTTCAAAAAGAAGACAGTGATCTTCAGCACGAGTTGACCTCAACAACACTTAAACTGCGCATTAAACAGATGGAAATAGGTAAGGAAACCTTACTTTGTGACACATCTACAGGTAGGGATCGCCCAATCGTGCCGAAACAATATCGACGCAACGTCTTCGATACGTTGCACAGACTTTCTCATCCAGGTGTTCGTGCAACCATCAAGCTTATAGCAGAACGGTTTTGCTGGCCTGGTATGAATAAAGACGTGAGGAAATGGGCACGCTCCTGTGTAAGCTGCCAGAAATCTAAGGTTATTAGGCATAACAAATGTCCCTTAGGCTCGTTTAAAACTCCCGATGCTCGCTTTGACCATGTTCATTTGGATTTGGTAGGACCTTTACCAGATTCAAATGGATATTCTTATCTTTTAACATGCGTAGACCGTTTTACTCGATGGCCAGAAGCAGTACCCATCAAAGATATCACTGCTGAAATAGTGGCCAGTGCCTACGTCGAGAGGTGGGTAGCAAACTTCGGCTGCCTAACAACCATTACTACAACGTAACGCATCAAGCCTGCCTGAAATTTTGTCGTCATTAGCCAATGCTGTGAATTTTCTTAACTTACTCATTTTCAGTTATTAGTTACAGGATCCTGTAAACCATAATTAATCATCTCGAGTTAATTATATAAGGAGCAGTACACCTCTTTAGTGACTTTATTTGACTATGAACAATTACGTCTGTAGCTCCTCTGGAGTTGCTGTCGATACCAAGCCCTAATACAGGAGGAGAGTTGGACATGGGGTCAGCAACCTAATCCCATAGAAAGCTACCTTGCTAAAAAGCGTAAACCAGAATAACTCAGTTAAACCATTCAAACTCTGCCATGGCACTTGGAGGGTCCTCTTTCAGAAGAATTGTGAAAGCTGAGATTCTTCGGAATTCACGAGGCCAATGTTCCTTCTAACAACCAGCGAAACAATTACCATAGGTACGTGGAATGTTTGGACATTGTGAGAGGCTAAGAGAACCAGTAAAATAGCTGCGGAAGTTGGAAGATACAATTAAACGGTGCTCGAAATAAGCGAAACCCACCGAATCTAAGCTGTATGGAAAAAGATAGAATCGGGAGATGTATTGCCGTACTCTGGTCTTGAAGAATAAAATGATCCATACACACAGGAAGTTGCTATGATGCTGTTTAAAAAGGTACATAAAGCGCCTGGATGACAACCTCATGGACCCAGGATCATCAAAGCATCCCTCAAAACAAAGAAGAAAAGAATCATAATAAATGTTATCCAATATTACGCACCTATCAATGATAGAAACGATGAATGTAAAAATCAGTTTCTTGAGGTGCTTTAGTCGATCATAGAGAAATGCCCAGGAAAGTACCTGGTGGGAGATCTGAACGGCAAAGTCAGAATGCACAACAATGGATATGGGACAACATGAACTGACTAGGAGAAAGGAAAGAGAATGAAGACAGATTTGCAAATCTATGTTCATTCGGCAAAATGATTATAGGATGCACAATATTCCCAGTCAGACGCACACACATGGAGACAAGAGTCACATCGAATCACACTACAGAGAATCAGATCGACCATACTCCCATCAGTAGAAAATTCAAAAGGTCGATAAAAGACGTGAGAACCAGGAGACAAGCTCACAAAGCTCCGAATTACCACTTGGTGGTTTCGAAGATGAAACTGAAACTAGAGTTGTACTGAATAGCTGGACAAACACCATTACAGAAGTTCAATACTGCGATTTACCCAAAGAAGAAACTACTATGGCGAAAAATTGGAAATGGATCAAAGAAGCACTGGCTTCAATGAGTCAGGATGTTCTTTGTCACAATAAGCATAATCGTAGGGAATGTATTTCTGTCGAAAACCTAGGCAAGTCTTAGGAAAGTAAGAAAAAGGAAATAGCAATCAACCATATCCGAACAAAAACACAGAAAGTCAAGGCACAAGCTGAATGCACAGAAGCAAGCAAGCAAGTGAAGTAGAACATTAGATACAACAGGCAGAGGTACGTCGAAAATCTAGCAACGGCAGTGGGAAATGCTGAGAGAGAACGAAATATGAAACAACTGTGTGACATAACGAAGAAACTTTTAGGGAAGTATAGCAAGCCAGAAAAACCGGTCAAGGACAAAAAACGAAATCCAATCACGGGGATTCAAGAGCAGAGTAAAACATGTCAAGAACAGTTTGAAGGACTCCGGAATAGAATAACTTCATTGAATCCACCTAATATCGAAGCAGCACATATAGACATTTCTATAGATGTCACTCCACCAACGATCGAAGGAATAAGGGTGGCTACCAAACAAATCAAGAGTGGAAAATCAGCAGGACCTGACAATATGCCACCCAAATCACTAAAGTTCAGAAGTAACTGCAAACTTGCTCCAAATTCTATCCAAGGAGTTCTGTGAAAATGCGAGGAGTATAGAGGAATCACACACTGTCAGTACCAGAAAAAGATTTCAACAGAGTTTTATCGAACCGGATGAAAGATTCAGTGGATATCCAGCTTCCAGTTCAACAAATATGGAATGCTTTGTAAGATGTTAACCAATGAGGCTTAACTGAAATGTATGACAACGAAAGAAGACAAATGCAAGACCGTCGACAAAACAAATTGCACCAGGTATGAGAAACACTTTATGTGAGAGGGTAGACTCTACATTTAAATAAGATACATAAACACATTACAGAAAGAATACAATATATTTGCACTTATATGAATAGTTGTAAAAGATTGCAGATACGCGCTTAGTTAGGAAAATGCCATCATTTAGACGGAAATGAGGTGATTAGGTTAATCTGCAACTAACTACTTACTGTACTGAAAAAGTTAATCAGTAAGAAATCGGTCCCAAAAATAATAATCACACAGAGAAAACTAGTCGTCAACATAGTCAGTAAGATTAACTACTCAATTGGTAGTAGAATGAAATTTAAAAGTGCTTATATTGTTCAAAATAACAATGAAAATTTTATAAATAGATTGCCCAACTCAGAACACAAACATAATCAAGAGTATTCTATGAGCTATAAATTGTTTTGACCGATATTCTAAGGACTATTTTTTTTGTAGCAATGACATGAATATTGGTAATGATCAATTTCTATCTACATGAATTCAGTTTATCTGTATCAAGTTCATAATATGTAATTGATAATACTTCAAAATTATTTCTAAAATGGAATAACAATGTACTATTAAATATTATATTGATTATGCTAATAGATTAAAATATAATAACCGATAATTTTCCTTTTTTTTGAACTTATTTCTGTGGTAAAATTATAAAATGATCATCTACATTGAAATCTATCTGTATAAGATTAATCTTTTTTTGAAAAAAAACAAATAAATAATCAAACAAACATTTAATTAATGTCAGTTTTATGTTTATCATCATTAAAGTTTTAATAAAAGTAAATTTAAACAAATTAAAAAACTACCATCTGAATTAAATCTGTACAAAGTTTTATGCGATTTTCGATGTTCTAAATAAATAAAAATGCATTTATTTATTCGATTATTCCGAAATAATATTTTGTATAGGTAAACAAAATTATATAAATAATAATATGAATGTCATTTTACACACAAACCAATGAACATTATCAAGATACAAGGCAGACAATAGGCATTAACATAGCCGTGCATATATATATATATATATATATATATATATATATATATATATATATATGCAAGTGTATTCAGTCATATTATAGACATCAAGAAAATTATGCAACCAAAGCAATATTGTTGAATGAAGAAATAAACGAATAGCATTCATATCAATTTAATATAAGCGCAGTGTAATTTCAATGGAAATAAGTAGATATATGATAGTTCAGTAGGTAATACGTGCGCATATCCATATATATATATATATATATATATATATATATATATATATATATATATATATATATATATACGTAGATAAATGGACATAGATATAGATTAATATGATAAAACGAAAATTGGTGCATGAAAAAGGGAAAAAAAAGTGTTAAACATTATTATTAGAAGGTAGTAAAAACCAAGTGAGATATTTAATTTTTTCATAAAAATAATAAAACACAAACAATAAATTTAATCAACTTTTTATACTAAAACAATCACGAAATTATAAAAACTTATTGGAGATAATTGCTGTTGCTTTCTTTGAGTAAATGGACATTATTGTGTTATTACAAACTAATCTCTGTAAAAAAATATACATTTGAGCTTATTATTATCTCTCAAAACTAACTTCTAATAATAAGCAAAGTATGTATAATATTTTCGTATTTGTGTACTAATGTGTATCTAACTCCGTCTGTAGCTCTTCTAGAGTTACTACCCGTCCCATGCTCGGGTAAAGGAGAAGGGTTGGGCATGGGAACGGCAACCCCATCCCGTAGAAAATAATCGTGCTTAAAACACGCCAACCAGAACAAATAATTCAAACTTTGCCCTCCGAGTGGAAAGAAGAATTATGAAGCCTCATGTTGAAAGCCGATATTCATCAGAAGCCACTGAGTGGTGGATCAATATCATATGTGTCAGATCCTTTATGGCGCAGATCGAATCCTATCGACCAAGTTGCAATGTGGCCACTAGTTTAGGTGACTCGACATTGCGTGCAATGTGGTGGTGATCAATTAATTGTAAATACACCTCAGTCCTACAGGAGTTCAGTCGCGGCCCGGATAACCCAGTGTTAACGTCTCTGACTATGAAGTTGGGTGACAAGGGATCAAATCCGTCAAGGAGCATCAGTTCCCTCAAGAGTGCAGGTACACCTTGCTGACGAGTACCAAAAACTAAAGAGGAATCCCACAACTGTCAGTACCAGAAAAAGATTTCAACAGAGTTATCGAACCGATGAAAGATTCAGTGGATGTTCAGCTTCCAGATCAACAGATCGGATTCCATAAGGATCGGTGTACATGGCGGGTCCACCTAGGGGGTTGGAAAATCATGATTACAAGCACATGGGCTCCAGGATCCTGAAGAAACAAATGGCATGTGAACCAATCGTTGGTCAACGGCTACCATGGAAATGCGTTTTCTTACGTTGCTCCACTACCTTGTGGATCAGACCTTTAGGTGAAAGGGTCCAGGCCTGACTCGCTAAGAAAACCACCTGCTTCAGTCTGGGCAACCGGGCAGTATCACAGCTCACACACAAATCAAGTGACTTATGTAGCGCATATTTATTCGGTGCCGCTTCGTACCAATATTTGTGTTCAAATAAGTAAATAAATACGTAAAAAGACCAAGTTGCAACACTACAGATTATCGTTGGATAAACTATCTAATGAGACTCGTCACTATGCATCAACTTCCTTGATTATGAGAAAACATTTGACAGTGTGCATGTCAAGACAACTAGCGTGGCAGAACCCTTTGCATCAGTGTTAGCGGGACACAGATTGAATTTAAGCATGCTCAATGCACGATTGCTTTGGCGCACGCTGATTGGCTGATTCTTATCCAATCAGCGCTAGTCGATACATGGAAAAGACTCTAGAATCTTCTTATGTAAAAAGCGATAGATATACTGACGGTCTTCCTATTTTGCTTCTTGCTTCCATCTAACCTTGTTATTTGGAATATGATCTGCTTCCTGCTCAACCGTGTTCTGATTTGGGGCCTTGTCGAGTGAATCTGTGTCCGTGAATACTAAGCAATGGGAATAGCTGGGTCATAACCGTAAGAGCGAAATTATAACAGTGGCGACGGGGAAAAAGGAAAATTAATTCAAGATGTCCATATCAGATGACCAGTTTAACCGAATACTACAACAACAGCAACAACAATTAGATGCACAAATGCGGTTGTTAGAGACTCTGACTCCACAGCTCAACTTCCACTGCTCGAGTTCACATACCATTTCAAGTACGTCTTGTGATGCAGTTGCTAGCAGCATACCAGAATTCACCTATGATCCCGAAAGCGGAAATACTTTTCTCACGTGGTTCAGACGTTGGGAAGATACATTTAGAATAGAATTCTGTAACCAAGACGACGCGTGAAAGACTCGATTGTTAGTATGTAAGTTGGGAATTAATGAACATGCATGCTATGCTGACAATATATATTGCCAAAGTTACCTCGAGTGCTCAGTTTCGAGGAGACGATAATTCAATTGTCAAAGATATTCTGTGAATCCTCGTCATTGTTCGGTATTCGACATCAGTGTCTAAATTTGGTGAAAGGCGAAGCCGATGAATATGGTGTTTTAGCAGACATCGTCAACAGAGAATGTGAACGGTTCAAGTTACGCTCGTTGACAGAAGACCAATTTAAATGCCCAATATTCATCAAAGCTCTTCAATCACCACAAGATACTGAGATCAGGACTAGACTTTTGGCTCGACTGGATCAAGCCCACAACATCACACTCAGAACGTTGACAGATGAGTGCAAGCGGCTACAAAGCATCAGACAAGACGAGTTGATTGAACAGGCAAATCCTAATTTAACCTGCAGTAGTGTCAATGCTGTTACTAGGTTAAAAGTTAAGCCGATAACAACTCGTAACAAACCAATGACTGCATGCTGGTTATGTGGTGATTGGCATTATGTACGATTCTGTCCATTTAAGAAGCATATATGTCAGGTGTGTAACAAATGTGGACATAAAGAAGGTCATTGTCCACCGAATCGTACGTCTTATCCCAAAAAGAAGCATAAACGTTCTCGACATGTGAAATCAGCCGAGTTTAAATCTCTTTCTCTGGTAGCTGCCTTTCAAACAAACTATGACATTCGGAGAAAGTATGTTACCATCCAGATAAACGGCATATCAGCTCGACTTCAAATTGACACGGCATCAGATATCACCTTAGTATCTAGAGAAACGTATAACTTGCTGGGTAAACCGCCAATGAAGCCATCTAAGAAAACGGCCAAAAACGCATCAGGTGGTGTGCTAAAACTGGTTGGTGCATTACAGTGTGGATTTTCCTTCAATGGAACTAACTGTACAGGAATATGTTACCTAACAGAACGGCCAAACCTTGATCTTCTTGGTCTAGATATGTTAGATAAACTTGAAATAATGGATGTACCGATTAACAGTGTCTACAACGTATCAAGTTCATCATTAGACACCCCAGTACTTGCAAAGAAGACAGGTGAAAGGTTACTAGAAAAACTGAAAAGAAAGTTTGCCTCTGTTTTTCAGAATAGCCTTGGCCACTGTACCAAGATGAAACCTCATTTACCATTGAAACCAGATGCCAAACCTATTTTTCGTCCCAGACGTCCTGTACCATATGCTGCTCTTGAGTTAGTCGATCAGGAACTTAATCGCTCGCAACAGGCTGGTGTAATCCAACCAGTCAACTACTCTGCATGGGCCACACCGATCGTAGTGATTAAGAAGGCGAATGGAACTATACGCACATGTGCCGATTTCTCGACCGGTTTAAATGCTGCATTAGATGTGTATCAATATCCGTTACCAGTTTCTGAAGACCTGTTTGCCAAACTTAATGGTGGGACATGTTTCGCGAAAATAGACTTTTCCGACGCCTATCTGCAAGTGGAAGTAGATGAAGACAGTAGAGAGCTTTTGACCATTAACACTCATCAAGAGTTATTTCAATACACCCTCCTACCATTTGGTATCAAGACCGCACCTGCCATTTTTCAGCAAATAATGGATACGATGCTAACAAGTATATCTGATACAGCAGCTTATCTAGAGGATATCATAGTTATGGGTTCAGCTGTCAATGAACTTTCTGATCGACTACATCAGGTCCTTAACCGAGTGTTGGAATATGGTTCCAACTACATGAGGAAAATTGTATCTTCTTTATGCATTCCATCAAATACCTTGGTTTTATCTTAGATAAGTACGGTCGCCGACCAGACCCTGCCAACATCGAAGCCATTCAGAAGATGCCTGCACCAACTGATGTCTCTTCATTAAGATCCTTCTTTGGGTTATTCAGTCATTATAGCACATTCTTGCCTGAAATGCCTCGAGTGAGGGGTCCTCTGAATGAATTACTGTCAAAAGATAAACCTTAGCAGTGGTCAGAAGAATGCCAAGCATCTTTCGACAAAGTCAAATCAATGCTCAGCTCAAAGACTCTTTTGACACACTTCGATCTCAGCTTGGAAATTGTTGTTGCATCTGATGCATCTAGCCATGGAGTTGGAGCAGTGATATCTCACGTGTTTCCGGACAAATTAGAAAAGACAATCGCCCATACTGCTAGATCACTTACCCCAGCCGAGCGAAACTACAGTCAAATTGAAAAGGAAGCTCTTGCAATCATTTTCGCTGTCAAAAGATTTCATAAAATGTTCTACTACTACTCTACTAACAGATCACAAACCTTTGATTGCAATCTTTGGTTCTAAGAAAGGAATCCCTGTCTATACGGCTAATAGACTACAGCGCTGGGCAACAATGCTCCTGAGTTATGATTTCAATATCAAGTATCAGTCGACAAATACTATCGGTCAAGCCGACGCTCTCTCTCGATTAATTGGGGTTCAGCATCCTGGACCAGAGGATATAATCATTGCCTCCATAGCAGTAGACCCATAAATATGAAGTACAGTGGCAGATGCCATTCGAAACACTCCAATGTCGTCAGATGAAGTCAGAGAAGAAACTCTTCGAGCCCCGATTCTACAAAAAGTTAGAAAGTTCCACCTGGAAGGATGGCCCGCGAAGATCAGTTCCACAGAGCTTCAACAGTTTTACCAGCGTAGACTCTCTCTCTCAATCATCGACGATTGCCTGCTGTTTGCCGAACGTGTCATAATCCCAAAGACGCTACAACCAGCAGTGCTTGAACATTTGCACGCAGGACATCCTGGAATAAATCGCATGAAAGCATTAGCACGAAGTTATGTATACTGGCCGCATTTAGACACGCAAATGGAGCAGCTATCCCGTTCATGTACCAAATGTGCATTAGCAACAAAAGCACCGCGAAACACAGAGCTGCAATCATGGCCAATACCACAGTCACCATGGCAGCGTATACACTTGGACTTTGCTGGTCCACTTCATGGACAAACTTACCTTTTCGTAGTTGATGCATATAGCAAGTGGCCAGAAATCTTTCTCATGAAACACCCGACTGCAAGCTGCACAGTCAGTAAGCTACGTCAACTATTCAGTCGTTTCAGAGTCCCGGAATTGATAGTTAGTGACAACGGTACACAGTTTACGTCCGTAATCTTCTCACAATTTTGACGGGAGAACGGAATCCATCACGTCCGAACACCTCCATTCCATCCCCAATCAAATGGTCAAGTGAAACGTTTTGTGAGTACATTTAAAAATGCTCTAAAAAATCTAAGGGGAAGGGGACCACTGAAGAGATCTTAGAGAGGTTCCTGCTTATTTATCACTCCACACCGAACCCTCAGATGATTAACGGGGTCTCTCCAGCAGAAGCTCTACTTGGCAGAATAATACGAACACATTTCGATGTCATCCGTCCTACGCCAGCCCTTGAGCCTCAACGAAACCTATCTATGGAGAATCAGTTCAATCGACACCATGAGGCACAAAAATGATTGTTCACGGTGGGACAAAAAGTACTTGCTATGGACTATCGTGAGAAACATCCTACATGGACAGCTGGTCGGATCTTGAAAAAGAAGGGGAGTGTGGTTTATGAGGTGTCAGTTGGCTCAAAAGTTTGGGTACGTAATGTTAACTAATTGAAAGCAACTTCGATAGCCAGCAACGAGATTCAATATCGATTACCTCTTGATGTTCTGCTAGACACCTTTGAAATCAAAACGCCTGGAACAGACAAGTCAGTTTCTGTGCAAGCAAAGAATGACACTTCTTTATTGCCTAGACGATGGACAAATCGAAAGCGCAGGCCAGTCACTCGGTTGCAGTTGGACCCTAGCACCAGATCCTACGAATCTGCTCAAAGGAGAGGTGTTAGTGGGACACAGATTGAATTTAAGCATGCTCAATGCACGATTGCTTTGGCGCACGCTGATTGGCTGATTCTTATCCAATCAGCGCTAGTCGATACATGGAAAAGACTCTAGAATCTTCTTATGTAAAAAGCGATAGATATACTGACGGTCTTCCTATTTTGCTTCTTGCTTCCATCTAACCTTGTTATTTGGAATATGATCTGCTTCCTGCTCAACCGTGTTCTGATTTGGGGCCTTGTCGAGTGAATCTGTGCCCGTGAATACTAAGCAATAGGAATAGCTGGGTTATAACCGTAACAGCGAAACTATAACAATCAGTAATCTTCGAAATAAAAGGAGTGAAAAGCAAGATCCTCAAGTACAACAAGGAGAACACAAACCCAATTACACTTGATCGAGAAACTTTATAACATATGGGAGTTTTCATGTACCTGGACAGCACTATCAACGGAGGAGGAGGGTCGGACACAGACGTAAACGCAATAATCGGCAAGGCAAGGGTTGCATTCCTACAGTTGAAGAACATATGGAACTCAGAACAACTGTCAACCAATGTCAAAGTCACAGTCTTCAATACGAACGTCCAAACAGTTCTACTGTATAAATCTGAAAGTTGGAGAACTACTATAACCATCATCAAAATGATGCAATCGTTTATAAACAACTGTATATGTAAGATACTCAGTGTTCGTTGGTCGGATACTATCAGCAACAGCCTTCTATGGTAGAGAACAAACCGGCTTTCATCTGAGGAGGAAATTAGGAAAAGACGCTGGAAGTGGATAGAATACATATTGAGGAAATTGTCAAGCTGAAAACTCTAAGATGGAATCCTGAAATGAAATGGAACAGAGGAAGGCCAAAGAGCACACTGCGTCGAGAATCGGAAACACAGATCAGAATAATGGAAAGCAACTGGAAACAACTTGAAACGACTGCGTAAGACAGAGTTTGATGACGAATTTTAGTGAGAAGCCTATGTTACTTTATGAGGGTAAGAGATATAAGTAATAGGAACTCGAAGTATCGAAGTTTTGTCATGCTGATCACAAATCAGGCAATTCTACGAAGTCTGGGGTAAAGTCATTTACAGCATTTGTCATAATGTTATTAGTGCTTGGTTCAACATGAATTTACAAATCCCAAGGAAACACACTGGAAATATTTCCTACTCATTTTTCGTATAGGATTGTTGGTGGTGGATTGATCAGTCGCTGAAGCAATGTCGTAATAAAATGTCTGCATGGCGATTTCAGAACTTCATTCCCTCTGACAGTTGCACCGCTGTGTTTGAAATAGACATGAGTTGTCACCAAAAACCTTAAACAAATAGTAATGGGGTAATACAGAAGAGATCGGAGGTGGGCAGAAGTATCATTTTCAGGAAAGTTGGGTGATCATTTGGGGTAACGGTGAGTCGAAATGATAAGAAAAGGCTTTTATATACATTTACTGTAATTCATCTAAAGTCATTTGTTTGAGGAAATTTTAATGACAATCATCAGAATATTTGCAATACTTAGCCATTAGCCACATGTCTTCACTGCAACTGCTAAGTATGATTAGCTTCCTCTAAAATTTTTAATGGAACAGAAGTTGAAAGTTTTAAACCTTTTTTTTCTCGAACATATATTTACCATGAACGTGTCCGATTTTAAACGAAATAGTGACTCATAAGTACATTTTTAGCAGTCTGTCACTAATCTGAACTCGAAAGACATAATGGCGAATATTAGTGGATGTGTTAAAGGAAATTTTAATAAAAATCTGGATAACAGTGAAAGGATATCAACGAAGTGAAATTTCTAAGGACACGTTTAACGTTTAAAATACCTTCGAATTAAAGCAATCAAGCATCTAGCTGCTAGACATTGTCTCAAATTCCCATCAATATTCGCGTCCAATAACTGCTTCTGTCAAGTGATATTTTTTCAGTTATGTTTCTTATAACAATGGAATAAGAGCAAAGGATTTGTAATTCTTGAGGAAATTGGTTAGATAAACTGTTAGATAAAGCTAGACCAGTGGCACTGATTTCTCCGGACTACTCGAATATCTGGAGTTCAGTAAAAAGTGAAAGTGAATCAGCCGAGTTTCAAATGCACCTTACAACAAGAGAAAGATGATGGGTTATAACCTAACCTTTCGAAATGTAATTTCGTCGACATTATATTCCATTCGTCGTGAAAAACGTACATACTCCATAAAAACCCACTCCCGATTATGTCCTAAGAGCGTGAACTCGAACCTGAATCCCCCGATTACATGGAGACTAGCTCAAACTACATGGGTGATGAAGTCAAGGTAAACGCAACTCTCAAATTTATGCGTGAAAAAAACACGGCGCAATCGCCACATATTTGTTCTCAACACTGTTTAAAGCGTACGCACGGCCACGCCTTAGTGTTCTCAATCTTAATGTGCCTTCGCCCTTCCAAAGTGACATAAATCTTTTGGATCAAGTGCAGAGATTGCAACCATGTAGGCGATAGGGCTAAAATATAATTAATTACAGTCTCCAACACTCGTGATTACCGTTGTTGAGTTTTAGGAGAATAAGAGGCAATCTGGATATGATTGTCATAATAAGTACACCTAAAAACCCCAACAAGAGCATTACACCAGAACATCACATCCGTAAAATTTAATTTCATGGGGTGAAAATGCATGTGCGCGTTCACTTTTCCTTATGAGGAGTATCCCCAGTTTGGAACGCTTTCTCATTCGAACAGAAAACAGACCAATCAGTGGGTGGTATTAGAACGAAATCCGACAAACAAGTACTCACCCGTGTATTACCATCTCTCACTTGAATTAGCTGCGTCTGATGCATGTCTAGTAAATTATAACGGCTGTCATAGTTACATATCAGTGACTAATCCTTATGGCTCTTATCATCATCTCCGTTTCCGCTCTTATGCTTTCAGTTCTGTTTTCTTACACATCGTCTTCTTTCAGCACATGAATTGTCACTTTAGTACTTATAAAATGCAGCAAACCAACCTCTAATATCCACACTGACTTTAGACAAACGCGCATATTCAAACAACAGGATATACAAATCTCTGAGGTAGTCCACACTGCTCAGAGACAGGAAAGACACAATAGTAAGTCCGGTGTATAAGGCTGGGAGTAGGGATTTGGCTAGTAACTAAAGACCCGTTAGCTTAACTGGTGCAGTTGTAAAACCGACGGAAAAATTGTTCGGATGGCTGTTATGAACTATGTTGAAGGGCATAGTTTTTTATCCAGAAAACAACATGGTTTTCGGAGAGGCCTATCACGTTTAACAAATCTTCTCATTGCAAGATAAGATTGGGCTGCAGCAAAAGATCGGAATATTCCTGTATATCTGATTTTCGAGGATCTAAATAAAGCTTTTGATAAGGTCCCGCATTCAGGTCTTAAATTCAGACTAGAAATTTTTGAATCCATTACAAGCTAATAGACTGGATAAGTTACTTTCTTCATGACAGGATTCAAAGGGTAGGGATTAATAGGGCACTTTCCTCCTTGGGACTTCTGGAAAGTGCAGTTCTTCAAGGTGCGATCCTCGTTCCTCTTCTTTTTTAACTTTTGTAAATGAGTTGCCAACTGCAGCAGTTATCCGTTCTACTGTTTTCCGATGACATAAAGATACGGAAACCCATACACAGTGTGTCGGATAGAATAGTACTACAGGATGATCTTAGCTCATTATTGGCATGAATGGTCAGGTGGTCACTAGAAGGAAATCCTAACAAAAGTGTGGTGATGCAATTAAATAACTATGATGATTCGCATCACCACACAATATGTGGACTCGTGCTACCCAATGTAAGAAACTATAAAGATTTATGAGTCATACTAACCAGTGATCTCAAAACCACCAGTCACTGCAAGGCTGCTGCTGCAAAAGGCTAGAAGGTATTATGGTCTATTCGTAGGTCTTCCCAGCATTCAGATGACGAAATGTTTAGATTATTATACCCGATTTACGTGTGACCACATTTGGAACACGGGATTCAAGCAGCGATTCCTTGTTTCAAGTATGAAGCAGATGTACTGGAACGAGTCCAACGACGAGGGACTAAGATGGTAGAAGGTCTATCTGGCCTATCTTATGAAGACAGGCTGAGACACCTTAACTTATTTCCGTTATATTACCGTAGAATACAGGGTGATCTAATATTTGCTTATCGCATACTGAACGATGACCTGAGTATTAATATGTCTTATCTTCACCTCCATTTAGGACTGGTCGTTTGAGTGGACATTCAAAGAAAGTTCAAAAACCGAGATCAATTCGTCTACGTCTGGAGTTCCGTTTCTCGTGCCGAGTAGTGAATTACTGGAATTCTCTGTTAGAACAAGTAATATCAGCACCTTCTGTTGATATATTCAAAACGAGATTGGATCTTCACAGTGATACAAACTGCAAGCAATTATATAGTTTGATAAACCTATTCTTTATGCTAAGTACAAAATAACTACCAAGTTGGCTAGAATTAGTACATTCGAGTGGCTAAACTACCGTTCATCGGACACTCTCAAACACGTGTAGCCGTAACGGAAGTACAAGAAGCGAGGGTGAAGAAATTAATGGGTTTATGCAAGCTCGTGAAAAAGATATTAAAAGACCCTACGAGATATGACATAAGAAGCTCCTCGTAACTGTTGGACATATCCTTCATAAAGTTGATGACGTCGGTCAAATGACTTTAATTGAGACGCTGAACTTAAAGCCGTTGGTAATTTAGATACGGGAAATTCTACAGGACCTGATGGATTGCACCCCAAAGTTCTGAGACATATTGCACAATATTTTGCAGCCTCACTGAATGTGATATTCAATGTCACTTAGCCAAGATTAGTTACCTACGGACTGGGAGGATGCAATCGTCACGCCCATACATAAAACAGGACCAAGACAACTTCCATCGAACTACAGACTTATCAGCCTCACCAGTGTCGTAGTTAAAACACTGGAAAAAGTAGTCGAACAGACTACAATGACATTTATGGAAACTAATAACTTGTAAAACAGAGAACTATATCGCTTCGGAAAAAATGCAGTACTTCAAGGTTCTGTAGGAGTGAATTCCAAGCGCTTCACCTGGAAACCAGTACTCAATGGAGTACTCCAAGATTCTGTCCTAGATCCTTTACTTTTTATACTGTATGTAAATGATCTCTCAAGTATAGTTGAGTCGCTGGAGTTAGTATATCCTGATGATGTAGGGATCTGGCGAGAAATAACGAGAGACGCAGATGCATGTTCATTTCAGGCAGACTTGAATATTGTGATTAGCTGAACTAAGGAGTGGTTGGTGCCTATCAACGCGACAAACTGTGTCTACATGTACTTTGGGGATACAAAGATAAGTAGGTACAGCATAGAAGTGCCTGTACCCGTGGTCCGGCCTCACAAGGATCCTGGGGCGACAGTGAGCCATGATCTTGAGACCACACCCCACTGCCGGGATGTTGCAGCTAAGAGGTTTAGAACCTTATGGGTTTTAAGGCAGACATTCACCGAGTAAGATACTACCATGTTCACTACAATATACACAACCTTAGTAAGAACTAAGCGTAGGAGCTGCGTTTAGACTGCAAGCCCCTGATTAAAGGGTGGCTCGGGCATCCTGAAAAGCGTACAGAGGTCAGCTACCTGTGCAATTTCAGAACTCCGAGGCTTACCATACAAGAGCGGCTTGAAAGGCTAGACCTCCCTACTATGTCCTACATCAGATTAAGGGGTTCAAATGGTTGTGGACGGAATAGAAGAAGCTTTCGCCTAACTGGCTTCCGTGTCTAGAAGCAGGGGATTACCAATACCTCCAGGCAGGAACGTAGGTATAGGAAAAAGAAATTGGTAAATCATAGTAAGATAGGACTCTTAGTTCCTAAGAATAGATCTCTAACAATAAAATACTGTTTTTTCCTAAATCTAGGTAGTTTCTAAAGTTATGACATAGTATAAAAGAATCATGCTCTAATTTAAAAGACTTCATAGATCAAAGCACAGCGACAAAGGTTCCAAAACTTTCAACCTAGTAAGCAAAAACGTGGTACCAACAATCAAGGGCGGGCTCAAACAAGTCGGACACAAACTGCGCAAACCCATGCTTCTAATACAGTTGCCTCCACGCTTCGCAGGCGACTAGTCCTGCTTAATAAGCTAGAATAACCAGACCAAAAAGACAATATAGTTGACAAACTAAGCCAGTGACAGAATTAAGTGTTTATATCGTCATATGTAAACAGCCCATAAACAAGAAAAGAGATGAGAATCACTACACGACAAAGATCGTTAAGAAGCATACTTAAACCGTAATCTATTGAATCAATTTTCCGCGCTGAAGCGAAGGATATCAGTCTCCATTCCATCCCCAATCAAATGGTCAAGTGAAACGTTTTGTGAGTACATTTAAAAATGCTCTAAAAAATCTAAGGGGAAGGGGACCACTGAAGAGATCTTAGAGAGGTTCCTGCTTATTTATCACTCCACACCGAACCCTCAGATGATTAACGGGGTCTCTCCAGCAGAAGCTCTACTTGGCAGAATAATACGAACACATTTCGATGTCATCCGTCCTACGCCAGCCCTTGAGCCTCAACGAAACCTATCTATGGAGAATCAGTTCAATCGACACCATGAGGCACAAAAATGATTGTTCACGGTGGGACAAAAAGTACTTGCTATGGACTATCGTGAGAAACATCCTACATGGACAGCTGGTCGGATCTTGAAAAAGAAGGGGAGTGTGGTTTATGAGGTGTCAGTTGGCTCAAAAGTTTGGGTACGTAATGTTAACTAATTGAAAGCAACTTCGATAGCCAGCAACGAGATTCAATATCGATTACCTCTTGATGTTCTGCTAGACACCTTTGAAATCAAAACGCCTGGAACAGACAAGTCAGTTTCTGTGCAAGCAAAGAATGACACTTCTTTATTGCCTAGACGATGGACAAATCGAAAGCGCAGGCCAGTCACTCGGTTGCAGTTGGACCCTAGCACCAGATCCTACGAATCTGCTCAAAGGAGAGGTGTTAGTGGGACACAGATTGAATTTAAGCATGCTCAATGCACGATTGCGCTCTTCATAAGACTTCAATTTGAGTCCCCGACTGATTTCGTGGCTCATCGTTGGATACCTTACAGTGTGTCCTTATCCTTTTGGAATGAGAAGGAGAACACTATATTCCCATGCTCTAAATGAAGTTGGGAAAAACTATCGAAGACAAGGCGGAAAGTTTTTTCTGTGTAACTGGCCGAAAATGCGCTCCAACTTTATTAGTGCAAGGTTTGCTCCGAAGGCATAATTGATGCAGTTAGCGTAAGATTTCAAATTGTAGGATACCAACACCCCTAAATATTTTCCAACTCGGGAAACCCCTGGAGAGCAGTTCCTTAAGTTGCATAGTTTGAGTTGATTGATAAGACATATATGGTTGAACCTATCAAAGGCTTTTGAAAAGTCAAGATGAATGACGTGAACCTTCCCCTTGCGATCAAGAACGTTTGTCCATCTGTCCACCGTAGTCAACATGTTGGTTATGCAAGTGTGGCCATTTCTGAAACCATGCTGTTGGGGTGAAAGTATGTTTATGGATAGTAAGTAGTCACACAGACCGTCGTATATCAGGGACTCTATAATTTGAGGGTATTAGGAGAAGTGCTACAGGTTGGTTCAAATGGTTCAAATGGTTGTGGACGGAATAGAAGAAGCTTTCGATTAACTGGCTTCCGTGTCTAGTAGCAGGGGATCACCAATACCTCCAGGCAGGAACCTAGGTATATTAATGATATAAGAGGAAAAAGAAATTGGTAAATCATAATAAGATACGACTCTTAGTTCCTAAGAATAGACCTGAGCTGGCGCGCTATCTAAAAGGACAGTGGTATTGTTTCTCGTTGAGTTAATTAACTGTTTTGATCGTAAATTACGCATCAAAACTGCTGTTTACACTTTAATTGAATCTACTCCAGTTAAAGTGATATTGTATTGATTGTTTTGATTCTGCTTTTGTGTAATTATTGCACCAAAGCATACTTGGTCGACTTTTACTTGATAATTTAGTCAAGGTTTTAGCATTTTTTTTACATATCCTCTTTGTATCACCATTGTATTTGGTTTTCAAGATGGTCAAATCGGCTCATAAATGTGAACAACCATGTTGCTTATTCCCCGTGGAGGAAGGGATGCAATGTGATGAGTGTAAGAAGTGGTTCCACAAGATGTGCACCCGACTAAGCCCCGCTGCATATAAAAGGTGCTCGAAGCCCAACTCTCATTGGCTTTGTAGTTTTTGTTGCTCAAACAAAACAACACTCATCCAGGAAGCCATTAGCCTCCTGGTGTTGGCTAATAAGAAGGTTGACGAGGGCTGCACTGACAATATTGGTGCTGATAGCGAAGATCGCGTTAGTGTCGTAAGTGCTGTCACGGCGCAAGTCAGACATCTAACTGCGCAACCCGAAATCAAAATTTTTACCTCGAAACAATCAATGAGTGACACCTAATTAGATATTGGTGGCCATGTTGCTACAGCAGCAACTGGTGATCCAAATAAAACAATTATTGTCCCGAGCAGTTCCAATGTAGATGCTACGGCTGATGGAATATGGATGAAGTGTAAACGCAGAAGAGTGGGAAAGACAGCTAAAAGTAAGGACTGTTTACTTGATAAGTCTTTGGTGGACTCTCAGACCACTCCGCCAAAGTCCCAAAGTAAAGCCTCGTCAAACATTGTTGTGAGTCACTCGCTCGACTCCAATGACTCTGTTACAATAAAAACTAATCGTAAGATACCAGTAGTTAATATACAGGATGTTAGGTCACGATCGATAGCCGTAAACACGATTCCTAAAGAAACTAAACCACTCCCTAGCTTAATTATTTGGAATCTAGAGGAGTCGATAAACAACGATCCTGCTAAGAGACATGCACATGATCTGAAGTTAGTAGAATCCGTGGTAAGAAACGTACTACCTGAAGAGGTTTCAGGAGTACATATCACGAAAGTGATACGACTCGGTAAATGGGTTGGAGGCGAGACCCAACCAAGAAGGATCTTGAAGCTGGTTCTAGGGAGTTTTGAAGAACGAGACATATTATTGAAAAACGCACAAAAAATTCGTGATTCAAATATTCGTATCCGACCAGATTGGCCGCTTGAGGATAGAATCAAGTGGAAGAATGCTCTTACGGAGTTAAGAACTCGCAAGTTAAATGGCGAAGCTAACCTTACCATTAAGGGTTTTCGGGTAGTCAGGTCTTGGAAGCCAGTGCTTCCGAGGCCTGTATGGGTAGAACGAACGATTACCATAACACCTTAAGTGTGTGCTACACGAACGCCCGTAGTCTTAGGAATAAAACGTCCGAGCTAAGTCTGATGGTGGATGAATTAAGTCCCGATATAATTGTCATTACAGAAACTTGGTTCACCGTAGATATAGAATGTTCTCCCATCATTGCAGGCTATATCTGTATTAGAAGTGATAGAGTTTTAAGCCTAGATGGTGATTGGAGGTAGTCGACAGGAAACCCTGGACCCGGGTTTCGTGCTACTTGGCACTCGTCAGCAAGGTGTACCTGTAATCTTCGAGGGAACTGGTGCTCCCTGGCGGATTCGATCCCGTGTCACCCAGCTTCACAGTCAGAGACGTTACCACTGAGCTATCCGGGCCGCGACCGACCTCCTGTAGGACTGAGATGTAATCACAATTGATTGATCACTGGGTGACCAATGTCATGCGTGTCTAGTCCTTACTATTAGTGCAGATCGAATGCTATCGATCATGTTGCAATGTGGCCACCAGTCTAGGTGACTCGACACTGCGGGCACTATTGTGAGATTAGATGGTGATTGGAGGTAGTCGACAGGAAACCCTGGACCCGGGTTTCGTGCTACTTGGCACTCGTCAGCAAGGTGTACCTGTAATCTTCGAGGGAACTGGTGCTCCCTGGCGGATTCGATCCCGTGTCACCCAGCTTCACAGTCAGAGACGTTACCACTGAGCTATCCGGGCCGCGACCGACCTCCTGTAGGACTGAGATGTAATCACAATTGATTGATCACTGGGTGACCAATGTCGTGCGTGTCTAGTCTCGGGTCCAGGGTTTCCTGTCGACTACCTCCAATCACCATCTAATCTCACAATAGTGCCCGCAGTGTCGAGTCACCTAGACTGGTGGCCACATTGCAACATGATCGATAGCATTCGATCTGCACTAATAATAAGGACTAGACACGCATGACATTGGTCACCCAGTGATCAATCAATTGAGAGTTTTAAGCCGCAAGGGGGGAGGCATAATGTTATACATTAGGGACCACTTTCGTATACAATCGATCATATCGGAGGCTCATGTTAGTGGTACATGTGAGGTAGCATGTTGTAAGATTAAATCTAGAAATGGGTTAGTGACTATAGGCGGAATATACCGTAGTCCGTGTTGTCTTGCTGACGACTTTATCTTAAGACACATCTGTTCTTGGAGTATGGCAGAATGTTGCCTCATCATTGGGGACTTCAACGCTTCGAACATAAACTGGATAGAGCTTACAGCTCCAGGTGGAGGTTTTGATAGCGAACTTTTATCAACAGTTATTCAGTGTGCACTTGTCCAATGTATCACTGAACCGACACATATTGATCTGAAACGTGATCCGTCACTGCTGGACCTCGCCCTCACCCACCACTGTGAGGACGTCTTTGATATTCAGCACCTTCCTCCACTAGTGAACAGTGATCACGTTGTACTTCACTTTAAGTTTAGGACACATGGTATACGATTTGTATCTGCTCCACCCCGTCCCAATATCTGGCGGGCTAATATTCCGGCAATCAGAGACTGTGCGATCTCTACTGATTGGTCGGTTGACGCAGATGGATCGATCGAAGACGAATGGATTAAGTTTAAGGCTACATTCGAGTCCGCAACGTCGCCGTTTATCTCATGGTCAGCACGTAAGCTATCGCACTGCCCTCCATGGATTAATAAGGAAACCCGTAAGCTGTTAAAGCGTAGGAAACACTTCTGGGACTTATTCTTGTTGACAGGTCATGCATCTTTTAAGCGTGAGTACCAAAAACTCCGGAATATTTGTAAGAAAACAATGGCTAAATCCCGTATTACTTACGAACGACAGTTGGTATGTGATAGCCGTACTTGTCCAAAACGATTGTTTTCGTATGTTAAACGGCAAATAAAACGTAGTGATAGTATTCCCCCATTATTGTTACACGATAATTCAGGTTTACTAGCTGAATCAGATCGAGTAAAAGCTGAGACATTTTCAAACTACTTTAGCGAAGTCTACTCTACGTTTATTGTAACAAATACTTGTCCCAATTACGCCGCGATACCAGCCATTGAATCTATACAGGTGACTGAAGAAACTGTCCTTCCGTTGATAATTAACCTCAAACCTTGTAAGATACCGGGTTCTGACGGGTCACATCCACGATTGCTGTCATCTCTTGCAGACATTATTTCAAAACCGCTCGCGACACTCTTTAACATGTCCCTTTCACTCGCTCAACTCCCTAGGGATTGGAAAGATGCTATTGTCAGTCCTATATTTAAGGATGATCAGAGACAGATCGTATCTAACTACCGACCTGTCAGTCTGACTAGCATTATGGTTAAGTTACTTCAAAAGATAATTCGGGTTAGGTTGCTAAGCCCCATAGATTCACACAATCTGTTAGCTCCTGAGCAACATGAATTTCGTGACAAGTGTTCATGCTTGACTAATTTACTTGTTGTGAGAGAGGATTGGACAGCAGCCTTAGATAAAGGTCTGCCTGTCGATGTTATATTCATAGATTTTAGCAAAGCATTTGACAAAGTTTCACACTTAGGCCTTATGCAGAAGCTCACGAGCTTCGGAATAATAGGTACTGTACAGGAGTAGATAGGAAACTTCTTATGTGACCGCAGACAGAGAGTGAAGGTCAGTGGGACGCTATCCGATTGGAAGCTAGTCAAAAGTGGTGTACCCCAAGGCACCATATTAGGCCCTCTGCTCCTCCTTCTCTACGTAAATGAGTTACCGCTATTGCGTAGGTCGTCGACATTATTATATGCAGATGACGTAAAAATATGGAGAACAATAAAAAGTGAGGCTGATCATCTGTATCTTCAAGCTGACTCAGACGATTTAGTTAGATGGGCTCGAGATTGGGGTTTAGAAATCAATTCTAGGAAGTGTGCTAATGCCCATCGGTCACGGCAATAATTACCATTATACTATTGATGGCAAACCTCTTCCATGCGTTCAAGAACATAAAGACTTGGGAGTAATAATAAGTCATGATTTAAAAACAACTGCGCACTGCAACGCAGCCGCTGTCAAAGGTTTTCGTGCGTTATGGTCACTTCGCCGAGCGTTCAAATCCTTTGACGAGGAAATGTTTCGAATTTTATATCCCACCTATGTAAGACCACATTTAGAGTACTGTTTTCAAGCAGTTAGCCCATGTCTGATAAAGGATACTACTGC